>JASANF010018089.1:0-28480 GCA_030248245.1 Trissonchulus sp. WLG1_4
ATCGCGATATCATGCACATGTAGTTGGGGCAACCCCCCCAACAAAAAAATTCGGCCCCGGGGGAGGGAGGGGGGTTCCTGTCAGGGAGAAAAGATGGTGGGTCCCGGCGGGGAGCAAAATTTTGGCCAAAAATAAAAAAATCGGCCTGTTTTGGTGAAATTTAAGCGATTTTTACCAAAAATACTTTGAAAAATCAAAATCGGTTTTTTTGGTCCAAGAAGTTTTGTTATTTTTTCCGAGGGAGGGGGATCAAAAAATGAGTTGACGCAGGGAGGGGGGTTCCCACTTAAGGGGGACGAGGTGCTGTCACAACATGACACGTCACCAACACATTATAGGCAGGCGCTAGCTCACGCGCCTCCCGGTCCTTGAGCACGCTACTCCAGAGCAATAGTGTTATCCCAAGAAAGAGTGAGACACTCTCCTTCCTAACTGTGTTTAGCCAGCAGCACGGCGCCAGGCCACATTGACATTTTGTGCAATAGTGATCATGTACCTCTCTGCGTAGCACAAACTTCGACTTATCCGTTGATAAGCATTACGGTAAGTACAAAAATAATTAATTTTTAATATAGTGCGAAATATTTGCAAAATACCTTTTGTGGAGATTTTGACAAACTTTCAGCGAAATTGCAGAAATATAGTATACAAACTTTTTGTATTCCTAAAAGTCTCTTAATATTTTTGTTATTGTGTCTCCGCTACGAGAGAACACAGGCAGGAAATACAGTGTCTCACTCTTCTTCTATATAGAGTGAGGCACTATTATATATGTTATATATATATATATATATATATATATATATATATATATATATAATATATATATATATATATATATAATATATATATATATAATATATATATATATATATATATATATATATATATATATATTAGGACTGGTCGGCTCGGAAATTGCCTTGTAAATTTTGCCGAGCCAGGCCGACAGTTGCTGAATTCCAAGAACTAACTTTCGAAAGTTTAAAATTTCAGAATCCAAAAAGCTAGAGCTGCACACCGTTTTCGTGTTTTTCCATTAATAAAATGTCATACCGGTACACCCGGCGGTTTATTGGAATTATTTCGCGCACAGGAAGTACACGTCGCGTTAATTACAATTACAATTCGTTTGCCTATAACTTTTTGGATCTGGGCATTGCAATGTCCAAAAGCTTAGTATATTTTTTCAATTTTTCAGCGGCGCCCGTTGCATAAAGATGAAAGCTATGGAAGATAAGTATTTTTCCATGGTTCTTCAGATATGGGCAAAGTGAAAAATCTTAACGTATTAATATATACATATAGTACAATTGTCGGAAATTTGTCGTGGCGAAAAATGACGCCAAATTTCCACAGCAAATTGGAATTTCGGAAAATTTCTTCATTTTTTACACGATTTTCCAGCATTTTACTTTCAGAGTAATTTCAGATAATTTTCAGGCTTAATAAGTTCAGATAATTTTTACCAGAATTCGTACTCTGAATTTATCTGAAATATTACGCAACTAATCTACAGAAAATTCAGATTTATATACTGGTTTTCCTGTACTTTCAAGTTTCGACGTCATGCATCGATATGAAAATTGTCAATTCGCAATTTTCGCACAATTTGCATTTGCCACCAAGAACCTCCCGCGTGGTGGGTCCCTGTGCCAGGCGCAGCTCCGAAGGCAGGGGGTCGCGACCCCTCCTCCCATTTTTGGCGCTAAGAAATTGTCTATAGGGGCCCCTTCCTTTTACGCCCGTCCACCGTAGGTCTCCAACTGTATCCTGAAATTCAAAACTTCTTTATGGCCCAGACCGCCCCGGCCCTACTTTGTGGCTTATATTCGTTGATATTATCTTCATTGTGATACTGTGTCCGGGCACAACATTCCGCCGCAACTTACTGGTGTACAATACTGTGCGATATGATGTTCCCATCTTTCGTCTAATTTTCTCGTGTCACCGAACTTTGCCTAAAAGCTCAAAAGTCTCCAGTGGGGCAGAACCCGGCCTCTAGTGGTTACCAAATTCCCCCACCCCTCCACCGGCACGGAGATCAAATAAAAGTCTCATCTTTGTCGACATAAGTCAAAATTTGTCACTGAAAAAGGCGCTTGAATATCTGCATTAATTTCGATAAAACCCAAAAATCCAAATCACACCGGGCTGGCTCGTCTCGGCCGGACTGCTGCGGTCGGTCGGCTCGTCCGGGTCGACCGTTTAAATATATATATATATATATATATATATATATATATATATATATATATTAGGGTTAGACCGAGCCGGGAATTTCAGTGCCGAGCCGAGCCGAGCCGGCCGGCTCGGCATGCCGGGCCGAGAAGAGCCGAGCCGGCCGACTATGGTAAATTTTGGGTTTTATCAAAATTTAATCGTGCGCTCCGGGAATCAATGTTTTGGAGCACACCTTTTTTTAAGTGACAAATTTTGACTTATGTCAAGAAGCAAGGAAGGATCAGAACTTTTATTTGATACTCATGCAGTTGGAGGGGATGGGGGAAGCTCCTTCCTAAATTCAGAGACAGCCGAGGGATTGGGGCCGCCAGTGGTGAAAACGCTAAGAGAATTAAGCCACTGACAGCAGGGGTCTGGGCCCTGGGGGCGGCAGCCCCCAGGAAAAAAATGGAGATTTTTGAAATTTTTAGGCAGAATTTAGTAGACAAGAAAAGTAAAACAAAAGATGGGAACATCATATCACACAGTATATTACACAAGTAAGTTCAGCAGAATGTACTTTTGCAGACATGCATTGGCTTTGATAAAAGATAATATCAACGAATAGTAAGCCACAAAGTAGCGGGGGTCTGGGGGCGGCAGCAACCAGAAGAAAATGAGAGTTTTTTTGAATTTCAGGCCAATTTTGGTCAGTTGGAGACCTATCAGATAAAAACCGGGCGATAAAAACCAAAGGGGGGACCCTTGTAGACAATTTCTTCAGGTTCGACCAAAAGAAGAGGGGTCGCGACCCCCCCTCCTTCGACTACGCCCTTGGCAGTGCAGGACCTACCACGGGAGAGGGCTACTTTTGGTGGCAAACTGCAAATTGTGCAAAAATTCAATACAAATTAATCAATTTTCATATCGATAGGTACACAATGACGTCGACAAAAGGATGAAACTTGAAAGTACAGGAAAACCAGTATATAAATCTGAATTTTCTGTAGAATTAGTCAGTAATATTTTTTCAGATAAAATTCAGAGTCTTTGAATTCTGGGTGAAATTATCTGAACTTATTAAGCCTGAAAATTATCTGAAATTCCTCTGAAAGTCTGTAAAATGCTGGAAATTGTAAAAAACACCTGAAAAATGTGTACATAACTGAAGAAATTTTACAGAAAATTCAGATTCCTGTGAAGGGCCAGATTTATTTTGACGTCCATTTTCGCCACGAAGCCAAATTTTACCAACAATATTACTATATGTATATATTAATACGTTAAATTTTTTCACTTTTACTATATCTGAAGAACCATGGAATTTTGCTTATCTTCCCATCGCTTTTTCAGCTATTTTATGCAACGGGCGCCAGTGTGAAAAATTGAAAAATATACTAAGCTTTTGGACATTGCAATGCAGACTGCAAATTTATTAAAAATCTTTTTGCAATGATATAAGTGTAACACAAAACTGTATATTAGGCAAACAAATTGTAATTGTAATTGTAACACAACACATATTCTTATATACATGAAATAATTCCAATAAAAAGAATGGGTAGGGCCAGGGCGGCCGCCCTCCCCCCGGGATATACCGGTATGAGAGAGCGGTTTATTAATGGAAAAACACAAAAACCGTATATACAGCTCTAGCTTTTTGGATTCTGGGAAGAGTTTTTTAAACTTTCGAAAGTTAGTTCTTGGAAATTCACGACTGTCTCAGCTCTCGGCCTGGCTCGGCAAAATTGCCGAGCCAAAGGCAATTTGCCGAGCCGAGCCGAGCCGAGCCAGCGGTCTATCCCTAATATATATATATATATATATATATATATATATATATATATATATATATATATATTTTTTTTTTTTTTTTTTTTTTTTTTTTTTTTTTTTTTTTTTTATATATATATATATATATATATATATATATATATATATATATATATATATATATATATATATATATATATATATATATATATATATATATATATATATATATATATATATATATATATAACATATATAATAGTGCCTCACTCTATATAGAAGAAGAGTGAGACACTGTCCTTCCTGCCTGTGGTCTAGCGTAGGCAGAAGCGCGATGTAGCAAAAATATTTAAGAGACTTTTAAGAAGATTAGAAAAGTTTGTATATCAAAACTTTCTTATTCAATTTCGTTGAAAGTTTGTCAAAATCTCCACAAAGGTATTTGCAAACCTTTTGTGATGTTTTCGCACCTAAATTATGTATTAAAAATTAATTATTAACCTTTTATCCTTACCGTAATGCTTATCAACGGATCAGCGATTATATACTAAACTGTGTTACGCAGAGAATCTACGCGCTGATTGGCCAGTCACTATTGCACAAAATGTCAACATGTGGCCTGAAAACGACTAGCGCATCTGCCTTGGCTAGAACACAGTTAGGGAGGAGAGTGTCTCACTCTTCTTCGATATAGAGTGAGACACTATTATGTACTCTTGATACCACGTATATACCCAAGGACCGGAACAGCCGGGTGAATTTTTCCCGAACAATTGGGCTTTTTTTCACGCCTGCTATAATGTGTCATCATACATGTAACAGCACCAAAATTTTGGGTACCCCTCCCCCCTTAAGTGGGACCCCCCCTCCCCTGCGTCAACTCATTTTTGATCCCCCTCCCTCGCAAAAAATGACGAAAGTTTTACCTTTTTGGACCAAAAAAACCGATTTTGACATTTTTTGGCGAATATTTTGGTAAAAATCGCTTAAATTTCACCAAAACAGGCCGATTTTTTCAAATTTTGGCCAAAATTTTACTCCCGCCGGGACCCACCCCACTCTTTTCTCCCTGACGGGACCCCCCCTCCCTCCCCCGGGGCCGAATTTTTTTGGGGGGGGGGGGCATCCCCCCCCCAACTACATGTATGTGTGTCATGTGTGAAGGGGAGTCGGTTGCTATGTAATCTTACTGCTGGGGGGGAGGGGGCTAATTTTATACACATTTGCATTTGTGGCTGAACCTTCAGATGTAGCTCCGAGTCTCCGACAGAAATTATGTGAATCATTTATGTAATTATGTGAATCAATGTACTCTTTCTCGAAAATCATACTTAAGCTGAGTTAATTTAGTACGTAAAAGTTTGAAGAAATGTAGATAATTTTTGTCAAGTTGTTTGATTTTTTTCTAGAAATTTTTTTCTACTTGGCTATTCGGCTATTACTTTAAATTTGTTTTAGCTGGATCAGTCCAGCCCGGCTGGAACAACCAATGGTGCGGCGAGAGGAGGAAGAGACTCCCCGGTGCAGTTTGATACCCTTATCTAGAAGGGATTCAGTGGATTGGGTTATATTTCAGTTGACGATATTGCATCAATTGAACCTAACGGATGAAATTCACTTACAAAAATAGTTTTATGTGCCAATTTTTTTGCGTGTTTTTTCTATCAATAGTTGACACAAATAAGCCCAATCCGCTGAATCTGATTGTATAGGGTGCGTATAGCCCGTTAGCAATGCCCACTGATGGTGCGGTCAAAGCACAAACACTGCAAGCCGGTTCATACTTGTCCCTAAGGGCCTAAAAAATAACTGTTTGGTTTGTGGACAAATAGACTGAACTATTATTTTGCATACAAACTCAATTTCATTGCACTTGCTTTTCGAGAAAGTATCACCAGATTTTTTAGAATTGGCTGGGACAAAAAGACAGGTCATAGATCAGGGAAAGTATTTACCGGGCTGTAATAATACTGCTGACCGTATAATGTATTTACATTTAAAATGTTAATACTAACAATCACGATCACAGTACCCACACTGCACTGCATTCAGTAATTATGACTAAACTCATTGGTTCACAAGGCCACAAAGATTCTTTCTCGTCAAAAATTATTTCGCGTCAGCTCATTTGTCCAGTTTGGCAGTTTAGAGTTCGGTGGTGTTATCAAAACCTTCCTAGAGCACGACACCTTCGACCACTCATGGTGAACGTGAAGCACCTGCCTGAGGATGGTGAACTTATCTTCTGGGTGGAAACCACGATCTCTACGAACCACGATTCTGAAACTCAGGTTTGCTGCCTACCCCGATCGGATTTACCACCCTAAAATTGTCAAAATCCGGTTGTAATCGCGCTCATCCGGATGGACGGATGATTTTTCATGCCTCCGTCCGAATTCCAGTTGCCCATTTATAGTACGAGCTTAACAATAGTGAAGACATGTATATATTAGTTCTAACTGAATTACTGTCTTAGGGATTGTAAACCAATGAGTTTATTAGAAATTGACTCACAAACCAATAAAGAGGCTATGGGGGGGGGGGGGGCGACAGAAATGGGGGGGGTGCGCCAAATTCACGATAAAACATTATTTTTAGGCGAAAAATGGTTCTTGTACGTTAAATGTTACTTTTTATACGTTATTATTGCTACACTGATGCCAAATTTAGCAAAAAAGGACCCGAAAACTCGACAATGTCACAGCCAAAAAGTCGCTAAAACGTCCCTTCGGCAAAAAATTTTGGACGATGGGGGGGGCACCCCAAGGGTGGTCTCGGTCTTTCAGATGACACGTTTTGAAGTTTTGAAAATTTTGCAATATCAGATTTTTTCAATTTAAGTTTCCGAATAGAATGCGAAGCATGAAGAGGTAACTGCAGAAAGGGAATGACAGTGCACTGGCAAATTTTAACTAACTTCAAGTTTAAACTCTATTATACACAGTCTTTGTTAGCTAAAGTTTGACCTAGAATAGTTTGCCTACGTGTCTGACTTATCTGGAACCTTTCAAGTATATATGTCAAATAGTAAATTACTGACCATTTACCAAATAGTGCTAACTTCGTAGGTAATTTGTAATGAAAAATTTGCTATATTCTGTAACTTCACTAAGCGCGAAGTGAGTGTGTAGTTTAATTGAACTTTGTTGAACCCAAATCTTTTACCGCATGTCAAAACATTAAGGATCTGAAAAAACCTAGGCACAATCACATAATCTTTTGGCTATACACTGGTTGGCGTTGGGGCAACAAGGCTTCCGGCTTCCCGTCATAACTTAGTCAGCCTGAGAAACTCTTCTGGAACTTCTGATAGTAGCATCACAGCGGACGATTCTACGCTGGCACCGCAGTTAGGCTGCAAAAGTGTCAACCTATCTATGCAGTATATATGCACTACAAAATGCCGATGGTAAAACGCCCAGCTACTAAGTGTGCTAAATTTTAAAAAATATCCAAAAGTTGTCGGAATAGCGGGAAAATGATCCTCTTTCCCAGTTGTCATTTACTATCATGCATCCGGTCGCTACAATGTTAACTTTCTCGCAACCTAATGGTCTCTTTTTTCATACTTAATCACTAATTTTTCTCGTTTCAAACAGAATCCTGTCTAAAATGGAAATTTTAACATAGGTGCCCAGGGGCTGGTCTTGGTCTCGTAGGTCTCGGTCTCGGTCTCGGCTCGGTTGCAAATCCGAGACTTGCCTACCCTTATATATAGAAGCCATTTTATTTGTTTTTGCGATGTATGTATATGTATGCACACCCAGAAATTATTTGATAATGTGTATTTATGCTAGAATTTCAGATATTTCCGTGCGAATGGCTTATCGAAGCCAGTGCTTTTGGACGTACGAGCAAGTTTCAACGTCATCGATGTCCCTTGCCGATAATAGATTGGGGGAGGGGGAGTAGATACTCTTAAACGAAGCGCTGTTCACTTTTATTTAGGAATTTTTGTCAGGATTTTTGTTTGAACACAATTTTTGGCATTTCTTAGCTTCCATCGTCAAGTCAATTACGTAAATTATGTGCAGATTACGTAAATAATGTGTGGAATAAGTCTTTTGTAGCTATTTGTGAAATAGTTCTCACAATACGTATATACCTTGACGTTTATTTAGCGTTTGTCGTGCTATGCTAACTGTTGTTAGCTTGTGCTTGTTAGATATTATGACGTCGTACGTATGTACTACCTCTATACTGCCTGCACGGCTAGCTTGCCGTCACGATACTTTAAAACTTTGAACTCTGACCAAAAAATTATGGCTCTGTAGGCTTGTTGTCAGTCAGTATCTATTTGAAGGTGTCCGTTCGTGGGGTCTTACTCTACTTGCTCGGTGTTTGCACTCTCCAAAAGTCGTCAAAATTGTTGACAAACTCTGAGCCGTCCGATTTTGAACGTTCCGTTGATCTTTAACCACCTATTCCAGGGCATGTTGCTCAACTTTATGGGTGGGATGCATAAAGGCAGTCTGACGTTAAAACCAGAACATAGTAACGAAAAATTCTACACGTATCAGGGTTGACGCGGTTGCGCCAAACCCTAGAATAGGACCCACACACCATATTGCGAAATTTTAAATTGAATTTTTAGACCCGTTTTTTCACCAAAACTGCCATTTTTCGCCCATACGCGTCACTTACGCATCCTGCAGGGCTAGACTTTATTTTGGCATGCATGTACACAACACAACTTGTTGTCACCGTACATCGAAAATTGGCAAATTTTATTAGGTGTTAGATGGACAAATTGCCTGATTTTCAGCGATTAGACCCGTTTGTTCACCAAAACTGCAATTTTTCGCCCATACGCGTCACTTATCCTGCAGGGCTAGACTTTATTTTGGCATGCATGTACACAACACAACTTGTTGTCACCGTACACCGAAAATTGGCAAATTTTATTTGGTGTTAGATGGACAAATTGCCTGATTTTCAGCGATTAGACCCGTTTGTTCACCAAAACTGCAATTTTTCGCCCATACGCATCACTTATCCTGCAAGGCTAGACTTTATTTTGGCATGCGTGTACACAACACAACCTGTTGTCATCGTACACCGAAAATTGGCAAATTTCATTTGGTGTTAGATGGACAAATTGCCTGATTTTCATCTTTTCATTTTCATATATATATATATATAATTTGTGTGACGAATTCGTATCAAATCACCTGATTTTGCACTTACATTTGTTACTGTTGTAAGACGTATAAAGTTAGTTAAAGTTTGTTAAAGTTAGTTAAAAGTTATTGTATTAAAATTGATATGGCTGCGGTTTATAGCCGGTAGATTAATTTATTAGAGATATGGTTTCTATATGCTATCTGGTACATACATGGGCAAGGTGGTTAAAATGAACCCGGGAAAACTAACAAATTCTTGCGCGGTCCCTTCACCCCAGGCGAAAAAGTCCATTGCAAAATGTATATAGTTAGTAGTCATTTAATTTAAATAAATTCACTGTCAGTGGCCGAGCCAGAAACGTTTCGGGGGGGACGATTTGGTGAGTTTTTGTGATCGGTTAAAATGCCCTTTTTAGTAATTTTAACATTTAAATTCAATAAATTCACATTCACAACCCAAGATCACCGGGTCACAGGCTGCAGGGGTCTGGGGGCAGCTGCCCCCGGAGATTTTTTTCAATTTTTAGGCCGAATTTGGTTAACTGGAGACGTATCAAAATTTTTCCGAAAGTAAGAACAAAAGATGGGCACGTCACATCGGACAGTATATATATTCCACAAGTAAATTCATCATAATGTACTCTTGTAGAAATGCATAAGCTTTGATGTTGATGAAAACTAATAACAACGAATAGTAAGCCCGAGTTGCAGAGGTCTGGGGGCGGCAACCCCCAGAAAAAGATTGGAGATTTTTTAATTTTTAGGCCGAACTTGGTCAACTGGAGACGTATTAGAAATTTTTTCCGACCAGAAAATTATAACAATAACTGGCAACTTTACATCAGACATTGTATTACACATGAACACAGCATGATGTACTTGTGCATACATACCTTAGGGTTTGATGCAAGATGATAACAAGGAATAGTAAGCCATAGAGTTGCAGTGGTATGGGGGCGCAGTCCCCAGAAAAATATTGAGAATTTTTGCTTTTTAAGCCAAATTTGGTCAATTGGAGACGTATCGGAAACTTTTTTCGGCCGGGTAATAAAAACCAAAGGGGGTATCGCGCAATCAATCTAGAGTTATATAGACTGCGCAGTCATTAGGAATGCGCAGTCAAGTAAGAGTTGGACTGCGCGGACTATTTGCAATTTTGGATTGCGCGGACTATTTGTAGTTTTGGACTGCGCGGTCCAACGCTTATTGGCTGCGCAATACTACTGACTGCGCAGTGCGCAGTCTAACTCTGGTTTGACTGCGCCTGCGCACTGCGCAAACTGTTTGGACTGCGCAGTCTAACTATTAATTGGTCATGCAATCTTACTGACTCTAGTTTGACTGCGCAATCAATCTAGAATTAGACTGCGCAAGTCATTAGGATTGCGCAGTCAATTAATAGTTAGACTGAGCAGACTAATTGGACTGCGCAATCAATCTAGAGTTAGACTGTGCAGTCATTAGGATTGCGAGATGGACTGCGCAATCAATCTACAGTTAGACTGCGCAGTCAACTCTCACGTCCGTTATATGCGCGGTCCTTATAGTTACTCAGAGCAGCCCTCGCTCCGCTCGAGCTGCGCGGTCCAACTTCTTTTGCTGCGCGGTCGCGCGGTCCACCCGGGAAAATCCCGGGTGAATCCCGGGTCTTGCCCATGTATGATCTGGTATCAACAGGCATGGTTCGTTTATGTGCTGCCGTCCGTACATTTTATTAATTTTTACGTAACAGGTGTAAACTATACAGTCTAAACAACTTCAATAGTTGCTGAACTCTGAAAAAGTTTTGATTGGACAGTTTTATTGGACGTCAAACCTTGTCTGATTGCTCGCTATTTCAGAAAAAAGACTGTAGTTGCTCGTCTCGATATACAGGCATCTCTGCTTATACGTAGCTGTAACACAATGCGTATTTCTATTTGTCCTGTTTATGTTGTTTTTTTACTTACATAATGTTTTTCCAATCTTCAGCTATAATAATCTACTAGGTGTCTAGCAGTGGCGGATGCAGGAATTTTTTCGGGGGCGGGGGGGGGGGTGCCCCTCTGCCATTATATACAAATACATAATACAATATATACAATACAAAGTCACTGGTGTGGGCGTCTGGGGGCGGCGGCCCCCAGAAGCTAGACACTTTTACTGATTTTGACTCCAGGATATCCTGTAAAATGTGCAACTGTTACTAAAACACACAGTTGCGGGGGTCTGGGGGCGGCAGCCCACAGAAGCTAGACATATTTACTGTTTTGGAACACGGGATATCCTCTGAAATCTGCAACTTTTATTAAAAGACACAGTTGCGGGGGTCTGGGGGCGGCAGCCCCCTATAAAATGTGCAACTCTTACCAAAACACACAGTTGCGGAGTCTGGGGGCGGCAGGCCACAGAAGCTAGACATTTTTACTGTTTTGGAACACAGGATATCCTCTAAAATCTGCAACTTTTATTAAAAGACACAATTGCGGGGGTCTGGGGGCGGCAGCCCCCTATAAAATGTGCACTGCAACTCTTACCAAAACACACAGTTGCGGAGTCTGGGGGCGGCAGGCCACAGAAGCTAGACATTTTTACTGTTTTGGAACACAGGATATCCTCTAAAATCTGCAACTTTTATTAAAAGACACAATTGCGGGGGTCTGGGGGCGGCAGCCCACAAAGGCTAGACATCTTTACTGTTTTGGACCACGGGATATCCTCTAAAATCTGCAACTTTTATCAAAACACACAGTTGCGGTTGTCTGGGGGCGCCGCCCCCACCGAAGCTAGACACGTTCCAGAGATGCACGGGGGCGATCGGCGAGGGGGGTGCTCGACTCCTGGCGGGGGGTGGTCCCTAGTTTTGGCCATTTTTTTAATTTTCAAGATTTTTTGGGGCACTTTTGGCAATCAGACGGTTGGTGGGGGGTCGAAAGGAGTGCCGGTTGTCTGAGGGGGGTGGTGCCGACCCCCACCCCTATGTGCATCATTACACATTACTGTTTTTGACCCCAGGATATCCTCTAAACTCGGATAGTTTTTCAAACTTTACTAAAGTAAAGAGACGTTGCAGTTTTTGAAAATATTGCTAGAGAAACTTTTTTTTCAAAACTGCTTCGTTCACCATGCAGCAATTAGCAAACCGATAGATTAATATGCAAAAAAGTGAGTTTTTTCACTTAGGGTGAATTTGGTCTAGTGGCGTCGTATCAGAAATTTTTTACTACCGGGAAATTAAAGCAAATGGGGAACGTAACATCAGACAGTGTAATAGACCCGCAGGGGCGTAGCCAGGATTTTGAAAGGGGGGTCGCACCTTGTCCGCTTTTTGGCTCATTTTTTAAACTCACTATTGCGAGGTCTGGGAGCGTCAGCCCCCAGAATTTAAATATTTTTACGCTTTTTGACGAAGTGATTTACATAATCAAATGTAATTTTGGTTTATTTCAATTAAATAAACAGTCAGTTGCGTGCCCACAAAAGTTTTGCTGAGGAATGACTTTTCGATATTTTGTAATGGGGTATATAAATGCACATTTAGTGATTGTAGCAAGAATTCACATTACAAACGCAAGATCACTGGGCTAAAGTCACAGGTTGCGGGTGTCTGGATATTTTTTAATTTTTTAGGCCGAATTTGATCAATAGGAGACGCATCAGAATTTTTTCCGACAGGAAAATTAAAAGATGGCAACGCCACATCAGAGTATCATACAGTGTATTACACAAGTACATGCAGCATAATGTATATACTCTTGTAGACATCCATAGGCTTTAATGAAAGATAATAACAAAGACCAGTAAGCCAGAAATTTGCGGGGATCTGGGGGCGGCAGCCCCCGGGCAAAAATTGGAGACATTTATGACTTAAGAGCAAATTTGGTCAATTGGTGACGTATCGGAAATTTTTTTCCGAGGGCAATAAAAACCAGAGGGGGGACCCATGTGTAAAATTTGAGTCTAAAAAAAGTTTGGGGGGGGGGGCGCCCCTCGCTTCCCCTCCTCCTATGGATCCGTGCGTGGTGTCTAGGTATTTATAGCAAACAGTTAGTTAGTGATTCGATGTGGCATATTTAGTCTCCTATTTCATTAATCAAGAATTGGATATATTTGCCACCGGATATTATGAATTTATATGGTCCATTTTTACAATAATAACTTTAACTAGCTTGAGTGCCATAGATATTGGCTAATTTTTTGAACACGCTGGTATATATAATGGTATGAGTATTTAAAATATTTCTAAAAATCACCGTTTTATGATGCGCTTTTTTAGACTTGGTGAGGATGATGCTATATCAACGATGGCCTGGTATATATTTAATTTGCTGTTCTATGTCTGGTAGTGACTGTCGTGGACTCTTTGGGATTATACTATACTGATCCAGTAATATTTTATGAACAATTATTAATCCAATTTGCGCCAGCGTTGGCTTTATTCAGTCTCAGTCTCAAGCCTATATCTGGCGAGCGCTGACTCTATTCGTCCATATATTAATGCCGATTATCGTGGTATATCGGGTATATATATTCATCATCAAACATGATGGTCCATTTTCACTTTCACTGGGCCGCTTATACAGCAAAAGTAAGCTGAAAGCATTAGGGGCCATTCCTTCAGCGGAATAAATGGATTAGACTTGTTGTAGTCCCAAGTTTGTGAATAACTGTAGACTGGGGCTTCGAAGAAGTCAGTGGCAATATATTGATAAACTACTAGCTGATTACAGCTATGTCAATTCAGTCTAATAAAAAACTTGCGTTGATCTTTTTAGAAGAATCTTTTTAGAGAATTTAGTTCCAAGCATGGTTTTTAATTCATTTAGTCCGATTAAATTATATAACTCCTTTAATTCGGTAAAGAAATGTGCCCGGAATTTGAATTTTCGGATCACACTTGGTAAACACGACGCCAGAATGACCCATAATGTACTTATTCCGTGATGACTTGAATGTGCTACCCAACATTTTCACTGATAAGTATGTTATGGCATTCGCTTAATTTCAAGTCTTGTTATTAACCAAATATGTGATCCGAAAAATCCGTTTTGGCAAAGTATGCATATACTAAATAGTGTCAATACGTGTCCAGTAGGAAATACGCATTGTGTTCAAAGCTATGGCCAAATTATATTCAGTATTGATAGACCACAGTTTGTGTCAAATTTTGTTATTTTTTGTGCTTATTGTATCGAAATCAAAAACTCTGACTTGTCTTGGGTTAAATTATGCAGCATTTGGCTAACCGAAACCTAACCGTATGTGTGACAGTTTTGACGCCTGAGAGTTTTTCAAAATTGATTTTAAATTGTATCAGCAACTATTCTTCATTTTTAACTTTAAAAGTATTCATCTTACCATCGGAATTAGGCATATACAGTACCGATCACAATTAACCTTCCCTTCTGCTGGCTGCAGCAGCAGGGCGGCAGCAACAAATGCCCCTCGTAGTTGTCACTTGGCGGCTAGTGACACGTTAGTTAAATAGGTGATTTATGCTAGACATTTGACCTCAGCCATAAGTATATTCGTATGTACCTACCTAAAGTAGTACCAGTACTTACTAATATCTAATCTGCTAGCGGTATCAATTGGTATTTGGAATTCTTTGCTTGACTAAGTTTCTGACCGGCTTCTCCATCAGCAATTGTAACTCTGGCGGAACTGAAACTTTGGCTGCGACATATACGTAACTATATTTTTTCCCATTTACCTATTTACTACAGGGGGGAGACTCCCTCTCCGCGATGCGTCAGGCATCCCCACCTCCAGTCACCCACTTTCCTAGTAAAAATATGCATACCAGGGGCAAGGAAGTTTATTCAAAACTTGTAAGCTTAAATAACTTCAGAGCGACCTAGTGTTTGCAGTTAGACTGATTCGGCTAATAACAACCTTTGTTTTGCATGATGCCGAGATCATCTAATTGGACTGAGTAGATTAACTGGATTAAACAGAGCAACCCGATTGGAATATATAATTAATAAATATTAATTAACATAGGCTTGGTTTTTCTTACATTGGATAAGGCTGAAAGGCTGAATTTTGATGCGTTCAATCCGTATAACTTGTCTAGTAAGTTTGCAGTAAGTTTATCTTTGTGTCTTTGGTGCATTTCTGGCCTGTTCAGTGTTGCATATTTTGCATGGTGTTTATTTAACATCTTTCTTGCGGTTAGGCTTGTAATAATTTTGGTAGAGCGTCTGAAGAAAACGACGTTTAAGGCGGTAGTTTCGTTTTTGAGGCTTTTGTGATTTCTATATAAACTTTGCGCCCACAGAACTCAAGTTACAAATGAGGCATTAGCACAGTAAAGTATTTTTTGGCACAGTAAAGGTGAAAATCCTCAGGCATGACTCACTTTTTTTGAGATTTTACCTGTGGACATTTTTAGAATTTTTTAATCTGAAAAATAACACGTTAAATTTTCGGTGCTTTTATTTTTAAGCGATTTTTTCAGTAACTTGACTAATTGTTCCAAAAGTGAAGAAGATGCCTGGTGATTGTAGACGTGTCAAAAACCTTTAGCAAGTTTCAGCTCCAAAACGTGTGATACAGAGCTGTGGCGCAAACTTTTCATAAAAAACCTTAATATTTTGGAAAGGACCTTACTTCAACCATGTGTAACCGCCTTTGACCATGTGTACTGGAAATTATACGAAAGTTTAGGTTTCGATACATGGCACATTTTTGGCGTTCTACTTAATGCAAAATACCGCTTGTGATTTGAATTTGTAAACACTGAGGTATGGCTTTCCAGAAGAACACGTAAAAACACAGTAACCCCCTCAACTCATGTTTCAAGCCGTATAATTCCAACCCTTGGTTCTCATAAGCGTGCCGAAAGTACTAGCAAAGTTGAGAATAAGTAAAATTAATCCCGTTTTGCGTCGTTTAATCCGGTGAATATTGTTTATTTCAGCCCTTCTGGGTCTCCGGGCGTGGGTCCGTCGTCACCTGCCCCGTCCGGAGAGGGGTCACCGTCGCCCCCGGCCAAAGCCCCTTTCGGCTGGTTTGGAAAGGCCAAGGGCAAGCGGGGTGCGGCGCCCCCCGGGGAGGAGGCTCCAGGGCCCAGCAAGGCCCGCCGTGTGGTTGTCGAGGGCGCCTGGGCGGAGGCGGCTCGCCAACGACAAAAGCTGGTCCACGACCGCCAGGCGAAGAGGCACCTGGACCAGCTCCGCCTCCGCCAGCAGAGCAGGGCCCAGAGGCAACACCGGTGGGCCGAGCTGCACGCCCAGGGCCTGGAGCAGGAGGCTCCCGAGGAGGAGGGAGGAGAGGAAGAGGGGGAGCCGATGGAGGAGGGGGCTCCTCAGGAGCCGGCGGAGGAGCCGGTGGCTCCAGACGAGGCGGAGCAGCCCGAGGCACCGCGCTACAACCTGCGGCCTCGGGCACCGCGGCAGGCCCCGGTCGAGTTCTGTAAGTTCACCTCACTGACATTGAAGCCCGGTTCATGCTTGGTCTTAAAAACACAAACACAGACACAAGGACAAATTTTAGTCAGCTGTTGTGGAAAAATCAACCGAATCGTTTTGGCTAATTATGTGCATTATGCACTTATTGTCTTCAGCGACAAAACGATAGCGAAAGGATAAGGACGAGTAAGAACCGTGCTTCAGTCCAAAATCTCTCTAATAAGTTCTCATAACTGAGATGGGGGCTATACAACTTAACTCGGTAAAGGAGTCCCTCAGGATATCCGGATATCCAAAAATTTGTCCTGTGGGGGACACTTTTACCCAGATATAAGTGTTCATGAGTCACTTTTTTAACGTGATAAAAGTGCCCGGGGACAACTATAGGGGGTGGGGGACGTTTACCCGTGACATTCCAAAACTAGAGATCTTAATTTAGTCCACCTCGCTTCTAGTTCGAGGCGCTATTGTGAGGACCAAAAAAGGGGTGGGGCACCAAAAACGTTGGACAATGATATTGTCTTAAGTTTACGGTTGACTGGTATTTTGCCTTAAATTTGAATCTCCGGTTTATGATGGGCGACCTTTTTGTGGACAAGCGCCTCAGGGTTGCAGGTTAAGGTGGTAGTTGCGTGTTCGAGGTTTTTATGATTTCAATGTAAAGTTTGCGTCCACAGAACTAAGTTACAAATGAAGCCTGAGCAAGAATTTTTGGCACATTACTGTAAAGGGCAAAAGCCCCAGGCATGTCTCTCACTTTCAAATTTTTACCGGTGGACATTTTTACAGGGCTTTGATTACAAGAAAATATGTTAAATTTTCTATGCCTTTGCTTGTAAGCTATTTTCTCAGTAAATTGACTAGTTATTTAAAAAGTAGGGGAGATGCCTGGGGATTTTAAACATGTCAAAAACCTTACAAACTTTCAGCCCGAACAGGTAATCGTATGATTCAGAGCTGGGGCGCAAACTTTTTGTAAAAAATCCTGGTGTCGCAAACTTTTTGTAAAAAATCCAGGTATTTTGGAAAGGACCTTTCTTTAGTCGCTTGTACTGGAAACAAAATCATAGCTTAAGTTTGAATAGATTGCATACATTTAGGTAAGATATTATTCTACTTAATGCAAAAGACCGCTTGTGATTTGAATTTGTAAACGCTGAGCTATGGCTTTCCAAAACAAACACGTAAAAACGCCATTACCTTTTTGAGTGATAAATTTAACTTTTCGAACTCGGCAAAATGACTGACGAAAGCGGCGACAAATGGCAACAAAAACTACTCAAAATTGACGCGAAAGAGACTTAAAATGCGTATCCAGTATTTTGAACAAGGGGCAGTCAGTCGCACCTCGACAATCATATACTACAGCTTGCGGAGGCTCAGGGAGACAGCCCCTAGAAGCTAAAAAGTTCATACTTTTCACGACGTTGTCGCAATATATGTATATACAATGTAATTTTGCTAATCTTGATTCATAATCTCACTGTTGCGGGGCTGCCGCCCCAGAACAATGACAGTTGACAGAACAACAATGACAATGACACTGAGTTTTCTAGAAAAACGACCTCTAAGACATGCAGGGAAATGACGGCCCACTTCAGAGCAGTGGGCAAACCCTGCAACCCACCGCCGGCTACGGCCTTGCGAGACTCCAAAATACAGCAATACAATAGAGTGTAGTGTGCGTATACAGGATGCCAATAATTCAATCTATTTGCACTCGTTCGTAACCTGTACATATCGGCGTAAATGGTGGTCTTGGGGCGAAGCCCCCGAAATCGGGCGATTTATTTTTTAGGTTTTGGAGCATATGTTTTTCCTGAAGAACCCACTTTTTTGTGGCCAGGTTTGTTAGTGGCCAATCCATAATTTTAGTGGCATGGCCACCAATTCGGCCCAAAAGAACGCTGATGTACCTACATTACATCAAGAGCACATAATAGGAAAGAGTATGACGCTTCCCTATCCTAGCTAACCGGCCGGAACGATGCTCCGGCCGAAATAGCCCTTTTACGTCTTGATTTGAGGGTGGGGTTTCCCCCTCGAATCAAGACGTCTTGATTTCAGGGGGGAACCCCCCTCAAATCCCGGAAGGGTATTAATTTCAGGGGGGTACCCCCCTCGTTTCAGCACGTTACCAGCTCACCACGGACTTCGTGTGTTTGTCAGTTTATTTACATCGGCAACAGTACGCCAAAAATCCTAAAAGTAGCTCCTAGTTAGTCACTTGTATCACAAACCACATCAAGCCGATCTGACTGAAGCTCGACTGAAGTAGCCCACATATAAGCGCAAATCGTATGATCCGGATTTTTTATATCTATTTTCAATTCTAAAATCGAGGGCGAAATGTAAAAAATTTGCCGTTTTTTGAGCCCGCCAAATTTGAGTGATTTTACGTTTGGCGTCATTGCTCAGACCATGAGCAAAAATTCAAAAAATGGATCATAGTAGTTGAGATATGACGTTAGGCTATCGAATCATGTAAAAATCAGCTTCGTCAGTGTTAATAAAAATTTCGAGTATAGGAACGCTTTGCAACCACAAAAAACTTTTTTGAGCTTATGATTTAGACGTAAAGTTGCACTTTTGGAAGCCCCTAGTAAAAAAATTGGCAATAGCATTGGTGCCAGTTTGTTACATCTGCGATGAGCCTTCCCGGGTATATTTTTCACTTATACAGGTAGCCCCCCCCCGCCCCTTAATATACGATGGAACCCTTCACCCTCCCCCCTTGTCCACTTTCGGCGGGACCCCCCTCTTGCCGTGGGACCGAATTTCGGGGGGTGTTCCCCCCTCAGCCTACCCCCTAACTACCAATGTGTGGTTTTGGTGGGGTTTGTCATTACGTGTTTCATTGTATTCTTTTGGCCTTTGGTTCGATGTTACATTGTGGTTTTTTGGGTAGTGACTTGTGACCTTTTGGTCCTTGTCCTTGGCTTGAATCTTGATGCCACATTGTGTAATTTTGGCTTATGGCATGAGTGTCTCCGTGTCCTTTGGGTTGATGCTATGTTGTATTCTTTCGGCCATTAGTCATCAGATCATACATGTACACGGCGTGTCGTTCTGGGGGATGCTTGTTCCGTATTTTTCGAAATTTAGGGGGGGCGTGTCCCGTTAGATATTGTTTGTTTGATGTTTCAGGGTGCGAGCACGCTGGCTGCAACAGGGCCTTCCAGACTCGCCGGGGCCTGGCGATCCACACCAGCCGCATGCACCTGGCTGATCCGGCGGTCCGGGAGCCAAGGCCCTGTGATGTCCCCGGTTGCCCCAAAATTCTCAAGGGGGTCGCCGGGGTCAACATTCACAAGGCCAAGGCTCACCGGCCGCGCCGGGGTCGGCCAGGTGCAGGCGGCTGAGGTGCGCCTCAGCGAGCGGTATGTTGCTCTTTTTGCTGTTTATTAACATTCATGTCCGTATACATGGGCATACATGTACACGGGGTCTCTGTCTGAGAGGCTTGTATTTTTCGGAATTTTAGGGCTTAGGGGAACGTTTCGAAAAAATATACAATTAAGCAAAAAATTCCAATTTTATCCTGAAATGGGAAATTTTTTTGCAAAATGTGGATGTTTTCGCGATTTTTTCGCCCATACTTTGTTGTAGGTACCTTTTTTCAGCTTTAAGGAGGTGGGGCTTGGCCACATTGGGCAAATCTGACTGTAGGTTGTCCCAGAATCTCAAACTGGTGGGGGAACCCTCCACCCCTCAGACCCACCCCATGTACATCTGTGTTCATGAGCGAAAGGAACGATTCATACTTACAATCGCATGTTCGCTAAGCAGCAAACTTGAGGTAAAAAGCAGCATAACGTGTTACGTGAGTATGTGGCCTGATTTTACTCGCTAAACAAACATGCGATTGTGCGGTAGGAATAGATCCTGACAAGAGTACATGTATATGTCTGAGGGCCGATTTTTAATATGGATTAAACGAATTATAAGGTCGTACCCAGGGTGGGGATCAAGGGATCTTTTTCGTAGTGAATTTTTACCCAAGGGTCCCCCCTTCAGTTTTTATTCCCCGGCCGAAAAAGATTTCCGATACGTCTCCAGTTGACCAAAGTTGGTCTAAGAATAAAAAAAATTGTTTTTTTCCTGGGAGCCGTCAGTATTCCTTGTTATTATCGTTCAACAAAGCCTATACATGTATAGTATACATGGTATACACGAGTACATTATGCTGTATATTCATTTACCCGAGTACAGTATGCTTCCTTTACTTGTGTAATACACTGTCTAATGTGACGTTCCCATATTTTGTTTTAATTTTCCTGTCGGAAAAATTGTAATTTTAATTTCTGATTCCTCTCCAGTTGACCGAATTCAGCCTAAAAAATTAAAAATCTAAAAAACTATTAGTGACTGCCGTCCCTACATCCTGCAACTTTAGATTAGTCATTTGCGTCTTATGGGCAGCTGACGAATTGTGGGGGGGGGGTGGGGAGAAACGTTTTCAGGCCATTTTTGCTTCGTGAGCCACCAATTTCGCTTCTTGAGCCACCGATGTTAGGTACCTTCAAACCATTCTGGTGGGGGGTGAAGCACCCGTCTGGGGGGTGTGAAGTTGCCTTCTGGGGGGAAGGTGAAACCCCCCCCCACGCCCATGTATGGTCTGTACTGCCAATATAAGTGTTACAAATGCAAGAAATGCCTTGTAATCCATTGCAAAAAATTCAAAAGTCATTCCACCTGGAATTTTTTTGGGTATGCCACCGATGGATTATATTTATATTTGTTAGTTTGCCTAATAACTTTTCTCGTTGTTGAGATAGATTTACAAAATTTTGTGCACAAGAGTGAGGCGCTACCAATATTTGCTATCGCAAACGTTGTATGAATTGATGGATCATGGCATGAGTTATTGGCGCAACAATTTTTAATCTAATCCGTTTAATCCATTTTAAGAATTGGCCTTTAGTCCTAAATCATAGTGGGACGCTGTATGTAAATGCAAGCAGTTACATGTGATGCCGAAAGTGGTCACCTTCATTGATGCTCATAGGGGGGGGGGGGTATCCACCCTCCGTGTGGGGGGTCGGTACTCCCCCCCTCCGACAACAGGTACCCCCCTTCAACCACCCACCTTCTCTGGTCGTCCCTCCCTTCTAAACCGTGGTGGCTGATTGTCACTTATTCAGCATGCAGCTTTAGTGCTGACATAATTTTTGCTTTCATACAAATGTACAATGTTGTTTTTTTAAACACTGGGGGCAGCTCTGGGGAAATTGGGCACAGCCAGCTGTAGGTGAGTTTTACTACGCGATTTGGTAAAATCTTGGCGGGCAATAAATTGGGATGGGGATTTTTCTACTGTGGTTAATAGAAAGGTTAAAAAATAAAAAAATAAGCAGAGCTGGTGAACCCGACGTCGGTACCAGTTTTTTGACCAGGTTCGTTTTACAATCTTGTCAGAAATACTTGGGTACACACTAGTGATCGAACGGAATCCCGATCCCGAATCCCGAATTAGGGGGGTAAAATCCCGATCCGTTCCCGATTCCGATCCCGAGCACATATTATACCGATTCCGATCCCGAATGCAAATCCCGATTTCCGATCCCGAACTCAAATCCCGAAATTTTCGGGATTTTGCGAAATTTTTTATACGTCCCAAATTTTCTAAATTTAGAAATTCTAAAAAATTTCTCTGTGGGCTTCGCCCCCAGACCCCCGCCATTACATCACGTGATAACTTTAGTTGTTGTTCATTACTTATCTTGTTTATTGTGTGTTCATGTTCTCATGTATGTGTTAGCCCACACAGGGGTGGACGCTAGTCAAAATTTTCGACCCGCAACTTAACCCAGCCCGCTGCTCAGCACTCGTGGGTAACCCGTGACCGACGTTGACCCACCATCATAGATAAACATAAGGGGGGCTAGGGTGGTATCCCCTGAGGGGGTCGGCACCCCTCCTCAGACATCCGTCATCCCCCCCCGTCGACCGCCCACCCTACCTGTGACGGCCAAAAAGTGCCCCAACATTGCGTAAAAAATTTAAAAATTTTTTCAGCTATAGCCAAAACATGGCCAAAACTATTATATAGTGACCACCCCCCCCCTTCCGCCAGGGGTCGCGGACCATCCTCCTCTCCGATTCCCCGCGTGCATCTCTGCCCACTACTCTATATAACCTACCTGATAATTAATTTGTGTGCATCGTGTACATCTGTACATTGTTCACATTGCTACTTTAAGCGAGTTGCGAATTACGCATTACTCAAATTTTTATGAAATTATGAGTCTTTTATTCTTCGTTTTATTCTTCGTTCTTTTTTATGACGTTGTAAATTGTTCCAGTTTCGGGTGTCGGAAAAAAATTTAGTGACCCACTCAGCTTGAAGTGGGTACCCGCTGGTCGACCCACGGCTCAAAATTTCCAACCCAACCCTACCCAACCCGGGTTTTTTTGGGGGCTGCTGATCTCATACTGCCGCAATTTTGTGACTCAATCTCACTTGGTTTCATACATGTAACTGGGTCAAAATTTTGGGTGGGAGCGTCTCCGGCCAAACTTTGAGGACCGTCCCCTCCTGATTGAGATTGACCAAAAATACCCAAAGTTTTTAAAATATTTGTAAAATTTACGCAATAAAGTGCCATTTGTACTAAATTTTGCACAAAATTTTGGGACCCTCCCCCCCAGACACCTAGATTTTGGGGGGACGGACCCCCATCCTCCCTCATACAGTCATCATACATGTATATATGCTTGCTTTTATTTTTTGTTCGAAATTACCAGATACCTGACTCTGCCGCCCCCAGCGGTGGCGCAGGTTGTGTGTACTAGCGGGTACCCGCGGGTTGGCTCTAAAAATTGGAGCCGCCGGTCAACCCGCGGGTACTCACTTCAGGCTGCTCGGGTCACTTTATTTTTTACTGACCCACGAAACCTAAAAATTACCACTTATGATTCCTATTTTAGAGAATTATGGGTATATACTGCGTAATAGTGCCTTTCGGTTAAAGTAACAAGGTGAACAACGCACAGATGTACACTGTGGAAATTAGACTTGGTCATCAGTTAAAAACAACCAATCACTTGTTATCTTAAAAAGGTGGGTCAAAGTGGGTCGCGGGTGGACAAGGCGCTGGTTGGATCGGGGGTTACCCACGAGCACCAACCCGTGGGTTGGGTTGGGTCGCGGGTCGAAAATTTCGACCGCGTCCACCCTGGCCGCCCTCAGACTCCCGCAATGCTTATCAGTCTAAGTTTCGCCGCGACTCGGATACACCGAAACTAGAAACAATGAAAAAGTGATTAAAAGATTTATAGATTTATAATTGGGCGAAAAATTCGTGGAGTAGGCGTGGAATTATTTATATAAACCCAGCCGCCTTTTTGACCCCGGCATATTATGATCTTTGATAGCAATGTCTGAATGTTTTCTAGTGTAAGTAAGGACATCTGTTTTGAATATTTGTGTGCTTCCCCTAACTTAAAAAAGTTAACTATTTGACTTGGGAAAATTTTTCTAAAATCCCAACCAAAAAACCCGAATCCCGATCCGTAATCCCGAATGCCGAGGGTAAAATCCCGATCCGGTCTTGATCCCGATCCCGAAAGCAACTCCCGACCCCGATCCCAAATACAAATCCCGTTCCCGATCTTGAACGCAAATCCTGATCCCGAACTTCAATCCCGTTTGATCACTAGACACACACACACACATCTTTAGATTAGATCTTTTGGGGCAACCCTGTTTACCTGGCTGCTGAAAAAAAAGTTCCTACAGCTCAAAATTTGCTTCTGTTGGCTTTGAAAGGCACCAAAATGTGCAAAAGACCGCAAAATTAGGAAAAATAATTGAATTTTGCAGTAAATCTTACATTTTCACCAGGAATGCAAATATTTGTGTTCTCATGAGTTCAAATTCGCCAAAATTCTGCACGAGCGCCCTCCCCCCAAATTTTGACAAAGCCGAGACAACCCTTCCCTGACCAAGATCCATGTACAGGTATACTTGGAATTTAAATGTAAACACTCCGAGCATCAACAATAGGCATTACGCGGAAAATTGCTAGACACCCTTACTGTCAAGTAGTGTGTTTAGGAGGTTAATAAACTTTGATGTAGCGTCAGAATTCACGAAGGGTGGATTTCACAAAGTTGGTTTTATAAAACCATTGTTTTACGTACGCTTTTATATGATTAGCACATAATTTTATCACGAAATATCACCTGATTCGTTAAGAATAAAATAAATTTTCTGGAACCGCAGTTGCAGCTCAGTTGAAATTTTAACAGAACAAAGAGTCGCTGTGCTGCAGGTTTAAAATTTCTGCTGAGCAAAAACCATGGTTTGAGAAAATTTACGAAATTCGTAACAAATCAGGCGATATTTTGAGTAATAGTTCTATGCTACAATGATGTGAAAACGTATATATACGTATAAACGTATTTTATAAAACCGCCTTTGGGAAATCCATCCTAATGGTCGATTCATACTTGACAGCCGCATGTCTGTTGAGCCGCCAAGTTTTGGAATAATCACGCACTAGTAATTTTTAAAATTACCGTGATCATTCGCTTTTGTTTCGACTAAACAGACACGTTATGGCTGCAGTATGAATTGACCCTAAGGATGGATTTCACGAAGGTGGTTTTACTAAACCATAATTTTACGTACGCTTTTATATGATTTGCACATAATTTCATTACGAAATATCGCCTGATTCGCTACGAATTTCGTAGATTTTCTTAAACCATGGTTTTAGCGCAGTTGAAATTTGAAACCTGCAGCACAGCAGGTCTCTGTTTTGCTGAAATTTCAGCTGAGCTAAAACCAAGGCTTAAGGTGGTAGTTGCGTTTTCGAGGTTTTTGTGATTTCTATGTAAACTTTGCGCCACCAGTACTCAAGTTATAAGTGACGCCTGATCATAAATTTTTGGGACAGTACTGTAAAGGTCAAAATCCCCAGGCATGTCTCTCACTTTTTTGAAATTTCACCTGTGGACGTTTTTAGAGGGTTTTAATTACAAGAAAATATCGTACATTTTCGGTGCGTTTGCTTATCAGCTATTTTCTCAGTAAATTGACTAGTTATTAAAAAAGTGGGGGACATGCCTGGGGATTTTAAACATGTCAAAAACCTTACCAACTTTCAGCCCTAACAGGTAATCGTATGATCCAGAGCTGTGGCGCAAACTTTTTGTAAAAAATTGTAAAATTTTGGAAAGGACCTTTCTTTAGTTGCTTATACTGAAAACAAAATCGCAGGTTAAATTTCAATGCATAACATACATTTAGAAAAGATATTGTTCTATCTAATGCAAAAGACCGCTTGTGATTTGAATTCGTGAACGCTGAGCTATGGCTTTTCAAAAAAACACCTAAAAACGCAATTACCCCCTTAAGAAAATCTACGAAATTCGTAACGAATCAGGCTATATTTCGTAATGAAATTATGTGCAAATCATATAAAGACGTACGTAAAACCATGGTTTAGTAAAACCACCTTTGTGAAATCCACCCTAAGGGTTTATTTTTTGTTTTAGGCGACATGGACGCGGAGTGTATATAGTTTTTGTATATATGTATATAAATGTTATTATGTACTGCACAGTGGGTTGCACCAATAGAGTGCATTTTGCACTGCGAAATAGAATCTAAGATCGAGCTTGTTTTTGTCGATGATTTGTTACTTGTTTGACTTTTTTTATGGAAATTCTTTTATTGATTTTCTGCATTACAGTCATTTATTAGTTCGGAATTTCATCAGATTTTTTCAGTTCATCACTTTCGGAGTACCATATTAAGTTTTATTAAAATATAAGAAACAAGGCTGGAACGCGAGCTATATTTTTTTGCATTGGTGCAACCCACTATATATTTATTTATTGGGATGGGGGAACTGAAAATTTAGGATCTGAATTTTTAGTTTTGATGAGCAGTTGTTTTGGTTGATTTGAAAACAGTGCATTGAATTGACATCTTTATACGTATTTGACCGATTTTACTTTTCTAAGGTTACCTAAAGAAATACTAAAAAAAGGAATGGAATCATAGTTGAAATAAACAATGAAATATTTCCCTTTTGTCACAAAAAAAATTGCCCTCTTAAACATTCCCAAAAGAATAAAACGAGAATATAAAACAAACATCAAAAAATAAACCAAAAAACAAACACATTAAAAACACCACTCCGCATGCAACCCCTCCCCCACAAACCACCCCCCCACAAAACCCCCCACCCCCCCCCCTAGTACGATTCGTTCCAAATTTCCGTAGATTTTAAGGGTGATTGCGTTTTTAGGTGTTTTTTTGAAAAGCCATAGCTGCAGCGTTAGCAAATTCAAATCACAAGCGGTCTTTGCATTATTAAATAGAAAAATAATACTGTTTTCTAAATGTATGTTATGCATTGAAATTTAACCTGCGAAATTTTGTTTTCAGTATAAGCAAAATTTAAAGAACTTTTCTACTTCTCGATCTTACAATTTTTTACAAAAAGTTTTGCCGCCGCAGCGTCTGGAGTCAGTACGATCTCTGTTCGAGGCCTGAAAGTTGGTAAGGGTTTTTAGACATGTTTAAAATACCTAGGGCCCGTGTCCCGCTTTTTTAATAAGCCGGTGGAATTACTGAGAAAATAGCTGATAAGCAAACACCCGAAAATACGATATTCTTCTTGTTTAAAATTAAAACCCTCTAAAAAGATTTCACACAGGTTGAAATTTTCAAAAAAGTGATAAGAACATGCTCTGGGGATATTGACCTTCTACAGCCTCCTCTCCCAAAATTTATAAGATCAGGCGTCTTTTTTTACTTAAATAAAGTAGCACCTAAGTTTACATAAAAATCAGGAAAGCCTCAAAAAACACAAATTACACCTTTAAGTTACTTAGTTTTAGCTCAGCTGAAATTTCGAGCAAAACGAGACCTATTACTACAGGTTTTCAAATTTGCCGGACTACGCTTAAAACCATGGTTTAAGAAAAATCTACGAAAATTCGTAGCGACAATAATCAATTACTATCATTAAGTGAAAATTATGTGCAAATCCCGTATAAACAGTACGTAAAACTCATGGTTTAAGTCAAAACCACCTTTCGTGAAATCCATCCTTGAAGATTGGAGTACTGGCAGCCATTAACGTGTCATGTTAAGTCGAAACAAAAGCGAAACGATCGGGACGTTAAAAATTCCGGGAGACCTAGTGCATAATTGCAAAACTTGGCGGCTTAGAACTTGACATGCGGTCTGAATCGACCACCTCAGGATGGATTTCACAAAGGCGGTTTTATAAAACCATGGTTTTACGTATATACGTTTTTCACATCATATTTAGCATAGAACTCTTACAGTCACAAATATCGCCTGATTTGTTACGAATTTCGAATAAATTTTCTCAAACACATGGTTTTTGCTCAGTAAGAAATTTTAAACCCTGCAGCACAGCGACTCTCTTGTTCCTGTTAAAATTTCAACTTTCTAACTGAGCTGCGATTCCAGAAAATTTATTTATTGTTAACGGAATCAGGTGATTATTTTTCGTGATTAAAATTATGTGTTAATCATATAAAAGGCATACGTAAAACAATAGGTTTTATAAAACCAACTTTTGTGAAATCCACCCTTTTCAGTGAATTCTTGACGCTACATCAAAGTTTATTAACCTCCTTAAACACACTCTACTTGTTTCTCAACTACTATAGCTATTCTCCGCGTAATGCTTATTGTTGATGCTGCGAATAATTTAAGTTAAAAGAAGTAGGATAATACTGTATACAGACTATTGGTCCAGGGAAAGGCTGTCTCGGCTTTGTCAAAATTTGGGGGAGGGCGCTCGTGCCAGAAATTTTGGCGAATTTAAACTCATCAAAACCAAATATTTGCATATTCCTGGTGAAAACTGTAAGATTTACTGCAAAATTCAATTATTTTCCTAATTTTGGTCTTTTGCACATCTTTTAGTAAATTCAAAGCCAACGGAGGGCGAATTTTTAAGACTGTAGGAACTTTTTCAGCAGCCAGGTAAAACAGGGTTGCCCCAAAAGATCTAATCTAAAGATGTGTGAGCAATA
>JASANF010018090.1:0-14155 GCA_030248245.1 Trissonchulus sp. WLG1_4
ATGCATCAAAGTTACTTATTAGCTGCCCAACAGGTTTACGATGGCCTCTGGCCGATGTACTTGAAAATCAAAACCTGACGCTTACTGAATGTTTTTGCCGAAAATTGGGCTTGTTTATTTTAAGCTAGTTACTTTGACACAGTTACAAAAACGCTAGAGGTCACTAGCTATAAACTTCACCTTATCTTTAAACGCTGTTGGTTTCAAACCAGCTGAGAACAAAAGCCTCAATTTCCGAAACAGTGAGCAGACAACTTTTTTGTTACCATCCGCTGTAAGCTTAGTTACTGATAAAAGTTGCCTAAAACTCAGTTCTAAATGTCAGATGGTCAGCGTCAAACCCTTTCCAGTGAAAATACCACTTCTAGGTACTACTCTACTTTAATAATTATGTAACCTCAAGCAGATATTAGTACACTAAAACACAGTCTTTAGCGCCGTTAGTGTCTTTGTTTGTGTCTACTTTTCCATACCAAAGCTTGCTTGTGTCATTGACGTGTTTTAGATACCTACTCTTACTGATTATGAATGGCTCTGTGATCGTAATGTTATTCTTGAAGGCCTGGAAAGAATTAAATAAACTAATAATTACCAAAATAAATAACTATCTCAAAATGGCAACATCATGAGTTCAATAATTTAGTTGGAGTTAAACAATTTACTTAAAAGTTAAAAAAATTTCAAGTAGGAATCCGTTCTATCCACTTTAAAACTAGCCCTTCGATAAAAATATCGCTTCCCAACAGTTTTTAACTGACCTCTTGTCACTTTACTTAAAAATGTATCAGATATTCTACACAGAGAAGCTTTTTTCGCAGATTGAACTTTTCGACACGAATTCTAAATTGCACAACCTCTACTCAATTAAACCTCTACTCACACATATATATTTGTCCTTGTCATTATTCCTGTTTGTTTGTCCTTAATATCGATTTCGCGAAAACAGTGCAAATGACAAGAAAAGTGACAAAATATGTTACACTTTTTTGCATGAACAATGCTAGAGTTATGAAACACGTACAGCAAGCAAAAAATTTACCGGAATAATTTTGCAAAAATACTTTACACTTTCACAGCAGCTTATCGAAAATTGTTCGTGTCCCTGTACTTGTGTCTTTCCTTACAGACAGGCATGGACCATGTGGCTTTGCTCAACCCGGTTGTTGAAAACTACAAATCTAGCAACAATAGTGGCTTTTGGTTGGACAAATGCTTGTAATTTTTGCAATAGGCCTAGAGTAACACTTGTGAATTTTACAATTGTTGCAATTGTAAGCGTTGTAATGCTTTTGATGTATAGCTTTATGTTTGTAATGTATTGTTTCATATACCTACCAAGCTGTTGACATAAGCAAAATTAGCGTTTAATAGTTTTTTTCTTTCATTATCTTTCAGAAAACCAATTCACACTTCAAAGGTAATAAAGATCATAGAATCGTCTCGTAAAATATAAAATAGATAAAATAAATAATGTCTAGCTAGAAGGCTATAATGGTAATATCTTGGACACCCCAGAGGAATATATTTTTGTTTCTCGGAAAACTCGCGTTTCATTTTGAGTGACATTTTTTCAGAGAACAATTTATTGTCCTTAGGGTTAAGTATACATTTATAAAATACCCGAACGAGAGTTTTTATTTTGTTTATTGAGCTATAAATTAATGTGTCAGAATTTTAAATAATGCGTGAAATTTAAATTTAGAGAATTACCTTGTTTTATAGTACATAGTACTAGTTATCATAGGTGTAATATTCTGCGCAATTATTTTGCATGTTATTCTATAGCTAGAGTACATAACTATAGTAAACTCAGTCGGCACTTAGTTGCCTTAATAGGTGATACAGTATCACAAATCAGTGATGCAGTTTAAGTCTTGGCACCGTAATGTTTAACCAGGACATGTTAAAGTTTTGATCCCTGATTCCAAAAACACCAACCGCTCCACCAAACACCCTTTTGTCTGTTCATGTTCATACATCGATATGTGTGCTTACGGTATACAATTTGTCCGTTCAGTCAAGAGTACATACAGTCCTGGCCTCAAATAAGTGTCCCTTCACTCGGAGTTGACACGAAGTCTACTCCAAGTTCACTCGCAGTTGTAATGAATACCTCAGCGAGAAAAGTGGAGTGGTCCGAGTAGTTTTGTGACCTTTGCTAACCTTTTGACCTGGCACATATACGTAAGTACGTAGCCTGCAAGCTAAATTCTTAAGCACGTATGTATTTACCCGTATGCTTAGAGCAGTGACCCTAGGTTGACCTCACTCAAAAATTTTTCCACACGATACTCGCACGAACACTCGAAGTCACTCGCACACGCACGCACGAAGTACACTATTTGAGGCCACGACTGTAGTTGGAAGCGTATGAGACTCTCTTTGTTATGCTTTGCGGGTTGTGTTTTTGTACGGCTTCGAGGGAAAGAGCAAGTGATACATTGTCACACACATTTATCAAACTATACTTTTTACGAAAATACCACTTCAAAATAACGGATTGCTGGCGTTAGCCACATAAGAAAGTATGCCTATTTAGCACCAAAATCATCAATTAAATCATGTATGGCAGAGTTTGAAGTAATATAATATATAGTATATATAGTAGTATATATTATATACTAGTCAATAGTGTTCATATTGGTCAATGTCAGAAAAATACACACTGTCTAGTCAGAAAGTCCAAAACTGTTTATTTTGATTTCTTTTTATTTCCTTAAATTTGATTTCCGTGATGTTTTCAGCTTGCTAGCGGTTGAATGGACAGGTCACACGGTTAACTTTACTAAATTACCCAAATGACAAAATCTACCAAGTCTAAACACAACCAATTAGGCAAATAAAAAAATTGAGCGCGAAGATGCACCTGCTGATTTTGTCTTACGTCAGCGCTTTTGTGCCCATAATTAAGTAGACCCAGCGAGTCTAAACTAATGAAAGCCTAAGGCCTTCGGGCAAGTGCGGCTCTCAAAGCCAACCCAGCCCACTCTTTCTTTGTTCCGGCTGCAAGTCATTCGGCCCAGTTAATACTTGTCCGTAAAGCTCGGTTCATACTTGGGCTTGAGGACGTAAGGACAGGGACAAGGACAAATTTCGATTCGCTGCAGTGACGAATTTACAAATCATTTGGGCTGATTTTTTGCATACGATCCCGTGACCCAGACTTGCCTCAAGGGAAACATCAACTCAATTGGCCAGTTTTCTTGGAATCGCTTAAGGACAAAACTATGGAGACAAGGACAAGGACGAGTATGAACCGGCTCAAGACTGTCCGTTTGTCCGTAAGCAAAGCAAGTTGGCAAAGTTGAAGGAAATTAAAGACACACGGCAACATACCACACTTGGCAAACCCACTCTCTCAACTCTTTTCACTTCCTCCACAGCGCAGCAGGCTTCTTTAGAATGAGGTGTCGGAAAAATAATGTGTAACTAAGTGAGTTATGTGTGTGCGTCTTTGCGTGTTGTCATCTGTGTGATTGTGCGGATATCTGTGAACCTGAGTGTGACGTGACGTGTGTCTGTTCAGTGTTCTGATCATTGTGTAGCTGTGGTGATGTGCAGGTTATGTACATAAAGAATAGTGCAACAGAATTTAATTGACTGAAGCTCATTTGCATATCGAATAGACGGCTGGATGCAATTCAGTTATAATATTGGTGCAATTGAAAACCTGCTAAAGTCTCGCCAACATTTGATTGTACAGACTGTACATGTATAAAGGGAAAAAATTAAGTCAATTTTTTTTCTCTCAAGGCCAAAAAAAAAAACCGGGGCCCCCCCCCCCCCCCCCCCCCCCCCCCAACCGTATAAATGAACATTAATTTTTCAAATAAACAAAATACTCACCTCTATGTAGTGTTTGTTTTCACATTCTTCAGATTGTCACAAATTGTTCACTTACTCAATTTTTCGCAATGGCATGGGCTGAAACAGTTGGGGTTAATTTGCACTATGAGTTTTTCTAAACATCAATAAAAATTTTTATAAACTCACTAATTTTGGTGCACAGTTGGTTGGTTTGGTGACTTGTAGTCTCACAGATGACAACTGGCAATAAGTAAAACTTCTCGTTATCATGATTAAAGTATTTGCTGCGCAGCAGATTTTGTTTCACGGAGTGATATTATGTATATGTTTCATACTTCGTGCCCATTTTGCATTGAGTTTTGCTTGTTTGAGGTGTAGTAACTTATGTATGTATTTTCAGTTTATCAGGATCTGCGCAATTCAGCTGTTTCTAGTAGTTTTGTTTTTGCACGTAAAAACATTAGGCTATTTTGTTCAATCATAATTGTCTGTTTAATTGATGAGTATCAAGATTATGTTAAAATGTTTCATTTTTTATTTTAATCCATTGAAAGAGCTATTATTGACAAAAATTTAAACCATATTCTTACATGAGGCCTTAGAAATTATTTCCTTAATAGTCGACCGATATAAGCCTCGTGATATAGTTTCAGTGAAATATTGACACTCATAGCAGCCGGCACACTTGTAAAAGACAGACGATCAGTTTAGGTAATTTCTTGGCTGACTTTTATTAGTGTCTAGCCAAGAAAGTTTGAACTTTGTAATTTGTTGCTATTAGTCTCAAATCTACTTTTCTGCCGCATCAATTTTTTTCAGCTGAAGAAATATTCTCAGAGGGTCAATTACTAATATAAATTAAGCAGATCAGATTAATATATTTTTTGCCAATAACTCAATTACATCGTGGATTTAATCCAAACATAAACTAATATACCAAGAAATTACAAGCCTGTGTACCAAAGTCTGACGAGAAATTGCTGAACCCTGAAACAACACAGATGGTGTGATTTTATTACTACTCAAAAATGTGTGCACTTCGTTCTATTTCTAATGAAATCACGTGTGTATGTTGTTTGTCTCTGGGTTCCAGTATGTTTTGGCCATATTGTAGCTCACCAAGGTTTTGGGACTACTGTATCTATCGCTAACGCATATTCCGCCCTGCCAAGCTGGCCAATGGGAAGTGTGTCATATTCTTCCCATTATGTACTCTTGATGTTTTGAATTATCCCTCAGTTTTGCTGTTGTTGTTGTTTTTAAACGTCTTATTTTCAGCGCCTTGCTTGCTACTTGCAATGAATAGCATTTTCAACAACAAGTTTGCAGAAACAAACAACAAACGAGTCTGCGTATATTCATCGCTTCTCATTATATTGGTACAGTGTTTCTAATTATAAGCAACAAATTCAGCATACTTAATTGTTATTTACGCATCGTTCGCAAGACCCCTGAGGAACCCACGCCCCTGAGGACATACCTATGACGCACCCCAGTCAAATTAGATCCCAGTTATTTCTAACTAATTTTTTTCCTTATATAATAAGTCATTCTTTATCATAATAGCTGCCAGTTGTTAATGAAATAATGATTATGTTTCAGAAGCATTTGTTAGTAACGAATTATTGTTTTTCTTGACGTTGACTCATAGCCTTTTCATAAATTTATATTCACTGGATAGATTAACTAGATTAACTTCTGTAACTCAACATAAGATTTACCAAAGCTCTTGAGATTTTGTAGAACGCTTAAACCATTAACCCTTTACTGGTTTGGCGACCTTGTGAGGTCCACTGTCTTAGTGGATCGCTAGTTTATCACGTGTCTGTTTTGTCCAATCAGCGGTTATTTTATTTAATAACGTGACATGTACTGGCTTTGTTGCGCAAAAATTGTAGCTATATTCACATGCTACTGGAAAATTGATCACTTTTGCTAGTGGCTGTTAAATGGTTTGGGGTAAGGTGAAGTTGGCGTTAGTATAAAATATACAAACTATACTGTATAATGTTTTACTAATTTTTTTCATAATAGCTAATACATGTAGATTTTGTTCATACTTTCTTTTTTAGGCTGTAAGCTGTGTGGAATGAGAAGCAGCATTGTTTTGCGGGTACCCTCACGAGGTCCTTCGACCGACAAGGGAGATTTATGAATGAAAAGTTTTATTGACTAAACGGTTTTTATGCAACTTCTAGCCAAATTAAACGATAAAACTAGACTTAGCTCATACGCTGGTGCAGCTGGAGACGGACAAAGCTCGCACAACACACAGCGGTCTGCGTACGTCCCGTAGGTTTACGGGTCGGCCCGCCGCATAGGGCCTACTACTCCATGGCGGTCTGTTTTATGCCTATTTTCGGCCCGGAATTTTATGGTCCGGGGCCCGGGCCGGCCGACTTCTTGGAAAAGCAGGCCGGGTCACTCTCAGGCCGGCCCCGACCGGGCTCACCCGAGGTCCAAGGTCCGTTACTTTCCGGAGAGAACTCTATGACAGTTACGTACAAGCAGAACGACTTATGTAGATACTTGCGCTTACAAAAACTGTGCTGAAAACGATGAAAACTGTACTCAAAAAGCGGTAACACGTCGAATACCACGACTCTGCTGCCATCGAATATGTACCCTCTAGTGGTCAAACGACCTCGTGAGGTCGCATTCACAGCTAGCTGACTGTATGTGACTGAGCGAAATAAAGTCTAGAAACGTGTTTATCAGAGCTATGTTAAGTCAGAAACAAGCGCAAAAAATTTTCCTGCAGCGATTTTAAAATTGGACCAGTAAAGGGTTAATCTTCATTTGCTTGATAAAGTTTATGAATTTCAATTAATCCTATGTTGATTTACTGAAATTAAACCAGTTAATCTCATCCAGCTAATATTAACTTGTGAAATGACCCTCATAAATTTACTGAATGACTGTTAGATAACTGCGATAGCATATTATATGGTGTTTTTATCAAAAACGTATAATAAGAGAACTTATTGACGAAACTTATGACTGCAATCTGAAAAGAGTTTTGGGTCGTTATCCTCACAACTACCTATATAAGCTTCATAAGGTTTGCCATAAAAACAATTTATTTAAGATTTGTGTAAAGACTCGTGTTAGGCTTCTGAACCTACAATCTGCAAAAATCACGCCATCTGTTTTATCTCAGGGTTCAGCAGTTTGTGGGCACACTTTAATCCATATTCATTTACTAATCTCGTTATTCTGAATTTATGTACCGAGTTTGACCCTAGTTTTTCTTCTGACGTCGTTAAAGCAGCTCGAAAGTGTCGCTACAAAAAGTAAAAGTAGCTACTTGAGGCAGATCCTCAATTATGGGAAGGTTCAGTAAATTATTCAACGCGTTATATTAGGTTTCAACTGAGCTCTTACATTCAGAGTGTATTATATTGTTAACAAAAGTAGAGCAATTTAATTGTAGTTACTGTTATAGACATATGTATATTTGATTAGTGGTTGTGTTTTCGTAAGCTGAGGAAGTACAGAATAAATATAAAAAAATTGCACAAAACTTTTTCTGTTACTCGTGCACTCAGTTTTTGTCCTTAAACTTACCGGGAATAGGTATGTTTTTCTGTAATTTAATAGTTTTTGACAAGCATTAATTATATATTTTGTATGTTCCGTGAAGGCTCTGAACTAACTTTATGCAGTGCTAGAATGGCAGTAACGATTTTTGTTGATGGTTGTAAAGCATGTTTTCCCATAAATTTTCAACTGGTACATAGTATAGACAGTCTGTTTTATAAATTTTCAACTGAATTAATTAGCAATTTCGCATTTTAGGTAAAGATTACCCGATTACCGGTGAAGTTACCCGATGCCAAGAGTACATAATTATATAAAAGAGTATGACACCCTTCCCTCTTTAGCTAATTGGCCATAGCATCCGATTGCGATCATTACTAAAGAGCGGCCAACCAAGTTTGGTCATGTCTTGAAATGAGCCGTGTCAGCCCTAAAATCTAGATATCACCGGTTCTGAAATGGCAGTGAGCTGAAACAAAGCGATAACCTCCTTTTAACCCGTTCGTGCATACATTTAATACATCTGAGGCAAAGTGCACTATCTCATACTAGTGAAACCTGTCGGACTGATGTTTCACAGATTCATGTTCTTCAAGAGGATAATCCGAGTGTAGCGAGCCGGTGGCCGAGTGGCTAGGCGTGACAGTACAGGCCCAAGGCTGTCCTTGTGACGCATGCCCAGTCTGTGGTGACGGATCAAATTCCAGCCATAGACTGGACTTGGTGCAATTTTGAAAAATTCATGCACGACGGGGTTAAAACAAGAAATATCTTGTCGTGAGGGGGGGGGCCTCCTCTTGAATCAATGCGCTATTCCCGCAGGAGCATCGTTCCAGTAGCGTTGGCGGATTTTTTTTCCTTATTATGTACTCTTGCTAATTTTAATACGACGCGCCACTATAGCTAATTTGGCCGGTGCAATTAATTTTCCATTGTTATAACCAGCCACCGATTTGGGCTCAAAACCGTATCTAGGTATATTTTCTGAGTGCTGGTTATGCGTGTGCACTTTACAAAGTTTAGGTGTGGAATCATGAATTAGCTAATTAATTTTCAACTTATCATTTATCTTTGTACTTCCTTTGTCAACGAGAAATGAAGTCATTACTAGGCCGAGCACGTTTGAGTCGGAAATTTGGTTGGAGCTAATTTTATATGGAGATAAAACAACGTCATAAATGGTTTGACTATTTTCAGACGCATAAAACCAAGAGTGAAACCACTTCTGTTTTTTAACTGATTAACTTTAAGTTTTCTTGAATTTATTTTAGCAGCTAAACTTAAATGAAAATTCTTGACCTACATATGTAGAAATAGCCTATATATTTCAAGAATTCCATATATACTCGAATTCTTGACCTGAAATGTAAGATCTGAAATCAAAAAGGTTTTTACTCTCACAAAGACATTTTTTCTTATTTTGGAAGGTCTTTAGGTATGTTTCTCACAGTTTTTGCAAACAATTTTTTTACAAACAATCTGTCAATTTTGTCAGTCTCACACTTTCCGGTTCTTTTTTGTTTTTTCCAAACTAAATTTTAATTTTTCATCGAATTATTAATTAATTTGTAAATAAATAGTAGGTATTTCTGCTACTAATAATTAATTTGTAAATTTTAGCTTCATGAACTCAGCCACAAGAATGGAAAATTGTACTTTAGCCATCAATCCAGAATATTTTAGTTCCGGCGTCATTTTGTCTGCGCCCATCATTTTAGAAATGGCCTGTAATTCCGTGATGTTTTTCATCGGAGTTCCTCTGAACACCATTTCAATGCTAAAAATGATTAGAACGGCTAGATTTCGAAATCGACGTCATTCGTCGGTCATAAATACAGCGCAGCAACGATTTAATATGATCAAATTGCATCTAAGCACAGCCTATTTAATGATGCTACTATTTTACACGCCATTGCATCTTGTCTGGCTTACAGCCCGTTCGTGGTGAGCGTGTAATCTTTATTAATTCAATGTTAAATTGCAAATATTGCATTATTTTCCGTCTGGGCCCAATTTTATAAAGATTTCAACGGATTGACATATGAGCTCAACGGAGCCGTTGAAATTGTTTATAAAATTGGATAAATTTCAACGGCTCAGTTGAACTCAACGGCGGCTTTTTAGAAAGAAAATCGTTCTATCATAGAACAATTATATATAAAATTTCAACGGCTCCGTTGAGCTCAACGGAGCTGTTGAAATTTTTATAAAATTGGCTGGTTTTTCAACGGCTCTGTTGAGCTCAACGGCACCGTTGAGTTTATCGGGCCATTAAAATCTTTATAAAATTGGGCCCAGGTTGGTATTTTTTGGTTACATTAGCTTCGAATTGCTCAGTTTTGAGCTCGCAGGTGAACAATCATTCTGCACTCAGTTTGTTCTAATGTAGGGCGAAAAATTACACCATTTTTGTTTATGTTAAAGTAAGGCTTAGGTAGCATATAATGGAAGTTTGCTAAAGTAAGCAAAAATCGAGGACCTTTAACTTTCATGTAGGGATAAAGTAAGGTTGATTTTTATTTGATTTTAAGTTAAACTTAGGGCCTATTCCTTTACCGGATTAAAGGGTTAATTATAATCGGACTAAACGGTTTAAAAATTATGCTGAAAAATGCCATTCCAAAACCTCCGGATTAAACGGACTTAACTTTTAGTGCGCTGCTTTTTCATCGCACTAAACGGACTAACTATGTATACTAATGTTAAACGTGCATGTTAAATCCGTTTAGTCAAGTGGTACATACATAGTTTTGGAATGGGGTCAGACTAAACTTAAGCCACTGACTTATTTTAACTCGTTTAGTCCGTTTAACCCGATTTGCCATTCCAAAACCTCGGACTAATATAAGTCCAGTCCGTTTAATCCGGTAAAGGAATTGGCCCTTAGTGTTTGATCCATAACTTATTTAGTTTAAGTTGAAGTTTAACAGTTTGTTTCTAGATTCAAGGACTATTCTTACTTCTTAGGCACTACTGTAAAAACTGGGGGATGAGACTGCTTTCAAAATCACACTGTATGTCAAACAAACATAATAATTGTCACTTAAGCAGATTAGTGGTAATTTTGGTAGAAAAATTAAGAAAAAATAGTTGTATGAAAAACTAAATTTTAATTTCTACATTTCAGGCAAGCCGGAGACTTTCTCTGTCGTTTTCTGAAATTCCTGGATGTGCTAGTTTTTTACGCGTCATCTAATGTTGTTGCCGTGGTTGCATTGGACCGCGTCATAATACTACGGCGGAGTCAAGAACACCCGCTTGCCGCCTACTATCGCGTCAGACTGATGCTGGCTTGTGCCTGGCTCGCTGCCGCTTTGACTAGTTCCCCGCAACTTTACGCCTGGCAAACCTTCGAGCCGTTACCGGGTTGGTCCCAATGCACCACCCTTTGGGCGGTTTGGCGTTGGAATAATTGTCACCGAAGCCGTCTGCCTATAGAGATAGTCTACAGTAGCCTGCACCTATTGGCCGTATTTTGGGTTCCCCTTGGCGTAGTGGTCATTTGCTATGTCTGGGTGTTTCGCATGCTATTGCGACACCAACGTCTGCGAAAATCCTTCCGATCCCAACAGCTGTGGCGACAGACTATGTCCACTGACGGCGAACTCACCCTGCGTCGCGGCGTGTCATCCACCACCGCTGCTGCGGGTATAAAAACGGTCGGGTTGACGCGTCAGCGCAGTCAGTCGCCGTTTCAGCAGGCCAAAGTGTCGGCGGTACGTCAGAGTGTCTATATTGTGGGCGCTTACGTGCTATGCTGGCTGCCTTACAACGCCATAGCCCTGAGTTCGAATGTGGCTCCGAGGACCGTACGATGGGTGACCAACTTTCAAGGACTATTCGAGGCCTTAATTTTGCTGAATGCAGTTTTAAATCCCATTTTGTACCGAGATAAGACATCACTTCGATTATCCTGATTATGTATATAATAATAAAATTATTGCTATAGTTCCTGTGGGAATAAATTTTATTTATGATAATTATTTTGTTACTAAAGGCAGTATTAATGGCATGTATTTTGTATTGTTTTGAAATCAGCGTGAGCTATAAAAGCAATTAACTCATTCATTTAAATACAGCTAAGCTTTATGCATTCTTCATTTGGAGGAGAGAGCTAGCATTTAATGGCCACCAACGAAAAATTGAATGAGCTTCTAAAAACGTGAAGCGGTTAGAAAATATTTTTCTCTCAGCCAAGTACAATGAGCTGATTAAAAGGTCAATAACTAAAGTCAATTAAGTGAACATAAACGCCTAAGGGGCTATTGTATTCAGGCTATAACGCCGGAAAAAATAAAGTCAAGTTAAAAGCCAGCCATGACGAAACAAACAGCAGTTTCATGCAATTTTTTACAGTAATTTCTGCTATCAACAATTAGTTACTTACACTAAGTTTGACCCTGCCGCGTAAAAATTTTTTGTATAATTAAAAATAGTTTTCAAAAACTATTATATTAGGCCCGGTTTCCACTGCGCCAAAATAAGAAATAAGAAATAAGAAATAAAAAAATAGAAATAAGAAATAATGGGCAGAAATAAGAAATAAGAATTTGAAATAAGAAATAAGAAATAAGAAATAAAGCCTTATGCGTTCACAATGCAAAAATAAGAAATAAGAAAGTCAAAATAAGAAATAAGCCCGACCAATCAAATTTCAAGTTACGATTTGATTGGTTACGGCAAAAATTAAGCCGGTTACACATGTACATAACAGTTTTTAAAACGCCCAATCAGCGTGCACGAAGGCGGAGCTTAGGTTGGCGCGTAATTTCTTATTTCTTAAGTTAAAATGAATTTAACTCCTTATTTCAGAAATAAGGTTTGTTATTTCTGAAATAACAAAAGCTTATTTCTACTTTCTTATTTCTTATTTCTGCAGTGGGAATGACCCTTTATTTCTGAAATAAGCCCTTATTTCTTATTTCCAGTTTGTTATTTCTTATTTCTGCCCAGTGGGAACCGGGCCTTAGTAATTTTTGAAGTTGAAGGTAAAGCAAAATTGAATAAAATTTTGGATACGATGTACACTTCATTGATAGTGAAAAATACTTATTACTTCATTACAAGTGTAGTGCGTCTAGTTTAGATCATGTAAGCCAAAGCCAATTCAGTTTGATTATATCTATTCCATTCGACAATGTAATATGTTTTTTTTGCAATTTTTTTTCAAGTTAAAAACATTTACTAACAGCTTACTAAGCATACAGATGAAATGCGCAAGTATGAAATGCGCAAAAAATTGAAGATATTGTCCGACTGGAATCGAATCAGCGGTTTCTTGGTTATGAAACCAATCCGCCAGTCTACTGCGCTACGAAGACGACAAATAATGCGAGCTTAAATGACGTTAAATAGCTTAAGTAATAATGTTACGATACTGTAGTACATAAATCTGGGCCAAAAAATTTGAAATACTTCACGAATGAGTTCGATTTACATTTTATGATTATGTGAATAAGGGTTACTGTGTCATTACTCATTGTATTGGTCAGTTTGAATCTGAATATTTACCATTTTTCTTAGGATAGTTTATATATTCTATTAAATAGTAAATAAACATACATACTCATCAAGTAATTATTTTCAAAATAACTTCTGGAATGTCTTTATGCCACCAACCCCCCAGTTTCAAGCCATATTTTATGGTTTGGACACTAGTGTGTGGACCTTTTGCAAAAATTTTTATGTTTTGGATTAGATTATGGCAACACAGCAACGATAGCTTCAAATTATGGCCAAGAGCGTCACAAGCTTAAAACTGCCTTATTCTAGTATGTAATCAGATTAAATATATAAACAACTGTTAGTTCATGAACTTCAAAAATTACATTTTTACTTTTGTTGCAATGGACGTGTAGTTAATTAGTGATATAATGTTCTAATTAAATATAAAATGAAAATATCGGCACCCGCATTGATGACAACGTAGCACGTTAAATATGCTTCTGCTCTCAAATACAAAGGAAAGTAAAAAACAATATAAAGACCTGCCGCCGCCTCAGCAGTTTGGTCATAGGTTGCAACAAGCTCATCTGCTCAGTGAGAAATGTCCCTCCTGATTGAGTACTGATCATGACCTTGGAGTGTCTATAATCCGTAGAAAATATTAAACGCGGTCATAATCGCGCATCAGAGCAAGGTTTGTTGGCAAGATTGCAGCATGAAATAATTATTGTTATTTTGGACGAAAGGGTAGGGTAGTTCTTGTTTCTGTCAATTTTGTTTGTGCATGACCATAACAGACTGGCTAGTGCGTAAGCAGTGAAGTCTGAAAAGTGTAAACCTACTAATAAAAGTTCATTAAAATAGAATTAACTTTGTTAAAACACGCATATCCTCTGCCGGCTGATCAGTTTAACCAATACCGTTCTTATTCAAGCCACACACTTATGTCAAAATCAAATGCATGTAAGTATACATTAGGGTATATGCGTTCGTTCGTTTAACGTTGTGAAATTTCCGAGTTCTATTTCGTTTCATTTTTTCTAAAGTTCTAATTGTTAATTTTATGTTTTTCAATTGACTCTGCTTTCTGAGTCGCTTCATAGTTTTCAAGTTTCAGTAGACATCGATCTGCTTTGGCTGATGATCAACGGCCAGTTAGCTCAGTTGCTAGAGTGTCCGATTTGAAATCGGGAGGTTGCTGGTTCGAGCCCACTCCGGCAGTCACTTTTTGAAAATTGAACATCCCGCTCTTGTGCACTGCAGGCGCTACAGAATACGGGAGCTGATCGACCTACCTACCCTTCAAGTGTTAATTAACACTGGAAAATTGACCTACCTGAAGTTACGTAGGACTCAGAAAATC
>JASANF010018091.1:0-10280 GCA_030248245.1 Trissonchulus sp. WLG1_4
AAAAAATACGAGCCGTGAACAAACCATAGCCGAGGAGAATACATGTGTGCAGTTAAACAGTAGAATAATATGTGGCCACTGACCATGCGCGGATCCAGGAATTTCCAAAGGGGGGCCCTGCCTTGGGTGTCGAGCGGGGGAGTAGTGTCGATTGTTGTTATTGCAGAAGCTGGAGCTTTTTTGGAATTTTAAAATAAAACTTGCATTGAAAAAGCAATTCTAAGCAACACTGATTGTAAAGGGGTCTGGGGGCAGCAGCCCCCAGAAACTGGAGCTTTTTTGGAGTTTTGAAATAAAATTTTCATTGAAAAAGCAATTCTAAGCATCACTTTTGTTTTAATCAGAGTGATTACTTGCAGGGGAATGGGGGCGTCGCGTCCATTAAAAAAGCATTTCAAAGCAACACTTGTTGCAAAATCATTTTTGCAAAATCATTAAAAATGTCATTTTTGCTACGATAAAACATCTAAAAGGGTACATTAAACAGTGTATTAAGTAAATAAATAGTGTACAATGCACCCATATACACATGAACACGCTTTAATGGAACACAAAAGAAAGAAATATTTAGCCACAGGGTTGCAGGGGTCTGGGCGCGGCAGCCCCCAGAAACAAATCGGGGGAAATTTTGATTTTCAGGCCAAATTTGATCAATCGGAGACGTATTGGAAATTTTTTTCGATAGGTCCTCTTTGGCAAATGGGGGGCTCCAGAGCCAAAGTGGGGGGGGGGGGGGCTGGGCCCGTGGGACCCCCCTGGATCCGCTACTGACTGGCCAACTATAAAATATGTCATGATACTTACAAATGATTTTTTGTCTAGCAGATCGAACTCCAAAAACGTCAATATCAGCTCTAGGAAATCCATCCGCATCCACTAACGGTTCTGTCATACCAACGTTCTTATTCTGAAAAATATTACATTGTTGATGGGCTGCTACCGCTGGTCAGCAGCATCTCGCGGCTGAAACGACAAGAGTCTAAAAATCGTTCATAATCGTCAATAAATCATACGAATGATACAAATTTTTTAATTCGCGTCTGCCGTTCCCAGCAGATGTACATGTAACGGCATGAAAAGTTTGAAATGAAGACTCCCTTAATCTAGGTGTGGTCCCCAGATTTCCATTAAATTTATCGTAAGAAAAGATACATGCTTTATTTCCTATTTCAATTCCTTTTTTGTGCTCTTTCGTATTTTTTTTGTTTAGTGCAATAAAATAACGTCTAACGTCTAACGTCGTCTTACGGAAATTAAATACTGATTCAATTGATCCATTTCAGCTTCCATCGATGAACGCATATCCATCATTCTATTCAGGTTTTCACGAATGCTTTCAGCCTCGGCCATAGCGGTGGTTTATTAACTTAAGGTGGCGCTCCTGAATCATGACTTTTTGAAAAAAGGCCGTTTGGGGCGGTGCAGATTCGGCCGGGGGTGAATTCAAACTCACATTTTTCAACGCAAAAACAACAACAAAAACATTTTTATAGGATTTTGCACGCGCTGAGTTCATTTTTAGCACTTTCCACAGCGAAAAAAATGTTGATTTAAGGCTTTTTGAAAAAATTCAAATTTAGTCGAAAATCACTTTTCGACATATTGGGGCTAATCTTCGAAATTTATCACAATAAAATTGTCATATCAGTCTGAAGTTTGATCATTATAACGTATATAACGTATAATAATATATTTAATTTAGCTTTGCTTCGTACATATTCAGCTCATTTAACACAAAATGTCAATTTGTTTATAGTGGTGCGGGGAAAAAAAACCCTACGCGTTTTGCGGGGAAAAAAACCCTAGTGCTTCCTGGCCGAACCTCACGACATAGGACCTTTTTGAGTATGCAGGTGGAAAGCGCATCCCAAACTGACTTACCACACCAATTTCTGTGCAGTTTTGAGGCCTGTAGCGTTTTTTATAAAAATTCAAAATTTTGCATGTTGAAAAATTCCAAAGTGACAAAATTTTTCAAATTTTTGACTTGTCATAATTTTTCACAAAAACACTTTTGACCAACGCCGTTTGCATTTTTCAAGAGAGTTACCTTTCCTCTATACTTCTGAAGCTCGAAAACCGTGAAAAACGCGGTGGTTGACCAGTGACTGGTCAAAGTTTGTGCGGGAAAAAAAACCCTATTGCGGGGAAAAAAAACCCTATTTTGTTTGGTGGCATTTTTTTGCTAAACTCACCCATTGTTGCTACTAAAGTTAGTTCATCTGGGCTAACAACATGCGTAGAGTTCATTAAAACCGTTTATTCGGCCGCAAAACGTCGTTTTTTGTCATTTTGGGCCATACCCCGACAACACTTACGAAACCTGTTTTGATGATGTTTCACCAAAATTTGGCATTTTTTGCAATATTTAGGTTTTAGCTGCTGCGTACCAATTAAATCCAAGAATGATAGACGCGGGCGGTGTTTGTCCGCTGTTTCTCACGTAATAAGCGCAAAAATCTGTTTTTAATGCTTTTAAATACGGAAAAAATGCCTGTTTGGGCAGAAGTCATTTCTGCCAAAACGGGTCGATTTTTGAAGAATCATTGTGAGTCACATGGATGTCGCAGAAACGGTTTTTTTAGTCCATACTGCAGCCTAAGAGTTGTAGAACACGATGAAATTGTGTTTATATTCCCTGCTAATAGAACAACCAGAAAAAGTGATAGGGTTTTTTTCCCCGCATTAGGGTTTTTTTTCCCGCATAGGGTTTTTTTTCCCGGAGGTTTCGAGACTCATTACTCAGAAACGTGAGTGGTTACAATCCATTTTATTAGTGCAACAGTTAGGCGAAAGATGGCCGTTATAACAGCCACGAGCATTAATGGATCCGATTTATGTGGAGCACAGGACGACCCGAAAAGTTGAAAATAGGGTTTTTTTTCCCGCACCACTATAACTACAAACTCGGTGGTCAGACTAAAGCGGGGGGGGGGAATTATTTTCGATTCTAATTCGCTTCCTACCTCATCTTTTAATAAAAATATGAAACCCCCATTGTCAGCCATGCACCCAATCTGATCTCTAGCCCCAAACTAGCTGTCGCCCCTTTTAATAAAAATCTGAAGTGAAATTATTGGTGTTAAAACCCTTAGGGGTCGAATAAGTCGGCAAAACGGCAAACTATTGCTCCGGACTCAGTAAAACCAGCCCTCTGAATTGTATCTGGGGCCGTATTCTCAAAATTACCTGGAGGTAAAGTTAGGCTAACTTTACCCACAGGTAAGGTGAAGGTAAAGTTAATTCTGTGGGTAAAGGTAAAGCTAAAATTGAAAACAAGGTTAACATCAACCATTGAGGTTAAAAATTTGCACAATACATTAACTTTAGGTGAAAAACAAGGGATCAAGTGCAGTTGGGGGGGGGATAGTGGACCTATTTTTTGGAGTAGAGCACCTTGAGGGAAGCATTTTTTGTAATACAACCCTTCCCTATCCACAAATTTGGATTTTCTGCCCTTGAAAATTGGATTTCCAGTGTTTTTGGAAGTGAACGTAGGCCAAAGTTCGAAGCCAAAAATGGCTATAATCTTTGTTTTTGGATAGTTTTGAGAGGCGTTATGATGTTTTAAGGCATCGTCTAGGCTTAGTTGGCAGGATTCTCTAGGCTAAGCTGGCAAGATTTTTTCTGAAAATTTCGATTTTTTATTGCCTAAGCCTGAGCCTAAGCCTAAGCCTGAACCTAAGCCTAAGCCTAAGCCTGATACTAAGCTTAAGCCTAAGCCCCATACTAAGCCTAAGCCCTAAGCCTAAGCCCTAAGCCTAAGCCCAAGCCTAAATTAAGGCCAAGTTTGAATTTGGTCAAAAGGACGTTTCTGGCGAATTTGGCCAATTTTTCGGCGGGAACCCGGTGAAAGAGCCTTTGTTTTGATTCTAAAAAATTGAAACCAATAATCTGACACCATTTAGACACGATTAGAATGGAAAAAACAAGAGCTTCGGAAAATTATTGCGAAAACGTCCCTCACTGAGGGTTCAGATTTCGGGGGGTTGTATCTCAGAAAATCCAAAAAATGAAATAGGGGTTCTTGAAGCAAAAATGCTTCCCCCAAGGTGCTCTACTCAAAAAAATAGGTCCACTATTTCCCCCCCCCCCAACTGGGGCCGTATTCTCAAAATTACCTGCAGGTAAAGTTAGGCTAACTTTACCCACAGGTAAAGTGAAGGTAAAGTCGTATTCTCAAACAATGCTTAAAGCCAATGTGATAGCTAAAGTTACCCTTAAGATTCGGTCCTGAAAAGTGCTTTATCTTGTTTCGCAGCTAAAGTTAATGCATTGTGCAAAATTTTAACTTCAAGCGTTGACGTTAACCTTGTTTTCAATTTTAACTTTACCTTTACCCACAGAATTAACTTTACCTTCACCTTACCTGTGGGTAAAGTTAGCCTAACTTTACCTGCAGGTAATTTTGAGAATACGGCCCCTGCATTTAACCCAAAACAAGAAAAACCACTTTTCTTGCCCGAATATTAAAGATTATTAAATTATTAAAGGTAATTCTGAGAATACGGCCCCTGAAATTTCTGTAAACCAAAGTTTTGTTCAGATGAAATTCAGACATCTGAATATTATCTGAATACTCTGTGAAAAGTTTCAGATAAAATTTACAGATTTTTCACAAGCTCCGCCAGTTTTCCAGCACCCATTGTGGGTCCGTGAAGCTGGCGAAGTAGTGCCACAAACTCTAATTTTTACGGCACAAATTTACTCACATCTGTGCTAAATTTGTGCCGCAAAAATTGAAATTTGTTCCTTTACTGCAACGGAGAACGAGAGGGGGCCTTTTTCGTGGTGTTGACTTCACAACACGAGGTGCCAACTTCACAAATTTTTTTGTCATCTCTGAAACGTAAACAAAACGTAGAGTTATTTTGTTTTTTATAACCAAAATTTATCAGTGTAATTTGTGCCGCAATTAAAAAAAAAGAAACACAAAATTTGGAAGCGAAAATTCATGTTCAAAATTAGAAGTTTTGCGTCGGTGTCTGGCTTCATTCCGCTAAATTGCCCGTTTTTTACTCGAGTACGACTTTTTTGTGTTTATGTATTTCTTGAAACTTATGCAGACTTTTTTATTAATATTTGGCTCCATTTGAAGTTGTTTAGATGGGTAAAACTACGCATTTTAGAAAAAATGCAGAACGGTGCCTCATTACTTCTTGGAAAACGTAAACAATTCTGAAATAAGAATAAGAAAATCGAATAGAAATTCTTTTGAACCAAAAAAGGTCCACAAGTCTCCCCTCAGCTGTATTTAACTCAATTTCAGCAGTGAAGTAGCTTTGAAAGTATCACTTCACATTTAGCGGATTTTTAAATTTTATTTACATAGCGGAATGAAGCCAGACACCGACGCAAAACTTCTAATTTTAAACATGAATTTTCGCTTCCAAATTTTGTGTTTCTTATTTAAAGTTGCGGCACAAATTACACTGATAAATTTTGGTCATAAAAAGCAAAAGAACTGTAGGTTTTGTTTACGTTTCAGAGGTGACAAAAAAATTTGTGAAGTTGGCACCTCGTGTTGTGAAGTCAACACCACGAAAAAGGCCCCTATTGTTCTTCGTTGCAGTAAAGGAACAAATTCCAATTTTTGCGGCACAAATTTAGCACAAATGTGAGTAAATTTGTGCCGTAAAAGTTAGAGTTTGTGCCACTACTTTCTTCGCCAGCTTCACGGACCCCTCATGTTCACTGAAAATTCATACATACAGTATCTGTAAATTTTATCTGAAAGTCATCTGAACAGTTTTACAGAAAATTCAGATATTCTTCAGATATATAAATTTTCTCTGATTTTTTTTCAGAGAAAACTCAGATATTTTTTATATCTGTAAATTTTCAATGAATTCCACCTGAAAAGTTTCACGTTTATTTCAGATGTTTTTATTTGCTTGAAAAACCTTTGAAAACCATCTGAAAAAGGGTACATACCATGTAGTTTTTACTGGCAAACTGCCAAATGGGTAAACATAGAGTAAAAATTTATTAAAAAGTCTGTAGTCCTTCTAGGGGTGCAGGTTCGGCGGGGGGGGGGGGGGAAATTCAAACTCACATTTTTTGGATCAAGTGCAGTTGGGGGGGGGGGAAATAGTGGACCTATTTTTTGGAGTAGAGCATCTTGAGGGAAGCATTTTTTGTAATAGAACCCCTATCCACAAATTTGGATTTTCTGAGCTATGACCCCTTGAAAATGGCATTTTCAGTGTTTTTGGAAGTGAACGTAGGCCAAAGTTCGAAGCCAAAAATGGCTATAATCTTTGTTTTTGGATAGTTTCGAGTGCGTTATGATGTTTTAAGGCATCGTCTAGGCTTAGCTGGCAGGATTCTCTAGGCTAAGCTGGCAGGATTTTTTCTGAAAATTTCGATTTTCAACTGCCTAAGCCTGAGCCTAAGCCTAAGCCTGAACCTAAGCCTAAGCCTAAGCCTGATACTAAGCCTAAGCCTAAGCCCCATACTAAGCCTAAGCCCTAAGCCTAAGCCTAAGCCCAAGCCTAAATTTAGGCCAAGTTTGAATTTGGTAAAAAATTGGACGTTTCTGGCGAATTTGGCCAATTTTTCGGCAGGAACCCGGCCAAAGAGCCTTTGTTTCGATTCTAAAAAATTGTAAACAATAATCTGACACCATTTAGACACGATTAGAACGAAAAAAACAAGGGCTTCGGAAAAAAATTGAGAAAACGTCCCTCACTGAGGGTTCAGATTTCGTGGGGTCATATCTCAGAAAATCCAAAAAATGAAATAGGGGTTCTTGAAGCAAAAATGCTTCCCCCAAGGTGCTTTACTCAAAAAAATAGGTCCACTATTTTTCCCCCCCCAACTGCATTTAACCCCATTTTTTCAATGTAAAAACACGTTTTTATAGGTTTTCGGACGCGCTGAGTTCATTTTTAGCCCTTTCCAAGCAAAAAAACGTGAATTTAGTGCTTTTCGAAAAAAAATCAAATTTTGTCGAAAATCATCATTTTTCGACATTCTGGGGCTAATTTTCGAAAATTTTCACCGATACAGTCGTAATATCAGTCTTAAGTTTGATCATCATAACGTAACTTATAATATTATATTTAATTCAGCTTTGTTTCCAAAATATTCTGCTCATTTATACCAAAAAATGTTAATTTTTCAAAATATATAGTAGGCGAAATATGTATATATCGTTAAACTGAGCTCACATATAAATTGTTATTGGTTCTTTTTGCATAGACAATAAATTAATTACATTTTCTGAAGAACAATAGCCATTTTTAGTTAAAAGGAGCAATTTTTAATAATGAAGAATACCATAAAATATACGAATTCAAAACGTCACTGCTGCTCAGCATCACGCTGGCGCTGATAGCCAAATTCGGTTCAAAAGGGCAGCTTTATTTATGATTCCACAGTAGCATATATCCTTTTATTTGATGCAAGCAACTAAGACTAAGCCTTTCCTAGCCCACCTACTAAGCCTGAGCATAAGCACTAAGCCTAAGCCTGAGCCTAAGCTCTAAGCCTCAGCCTAAGCACTAAGCCTAAGTCTGAGGCCTAAATTCATTTTGTGTCACCCCTCTGAGACGTAAACAAAACCTACAGTTATTTTGCTTTTATGACCAAAATTTATCAGTGTAATTTGTGCCGCAACTTTAAATAAGAAACACAAAATTTGGAAGCGAAAATTCATGTTTAAAATTAGAAGTTTTGCGTCGGTGTATCACTCACTCCGCTATGTAAATAAAATTAAAAATCCGCTAAATGTGAAGTGATACTTTCAAAGCTACTTCACTGCTGAAATTGAGTTAAAATACAGCTGAGGAAGACTTGTGGAGACCTTTTTTGGTTCAAAAGAATTTCTATTGGTTTTATTCTTATTTCCCAGAATTGTTTATTTCCGATGACACCTTGCGGTTTTTTTCTAAAATGCGTAGTTTTACCCATCTAAACAATTTCCCAATGGACCAATATTAATAAAAAAGTCTGCAATAATTTTCAAGAAATACATAAACACAAAAAAGTCGTACTCGAGTAAAAAACGGGCAATTTAGCGGAATAAAGCCAAACACGACGCAAAACTTCTAATTTTGAACATGAATTTTCGCTTCCAAAGTTTGTGTTTCTTTTTTAATTGCGGCACAAATTACACTGATAAAACTGGTTATAAAAAACAAAATAACTCTACGTTTGTTACGTTTCAGAGATAACAAAAAAGTATAGAACTGGCACCTCCTGTTGTGAAGTCGACGCCAGCGAAAGGGCCCCTCTGAGTTCTCCGTTGCGGTAAAGGAACGAATTTCAATTTTTCAGAATTTAGGCACAGATGTGAGTAAATTTGTGCCGTAAAAATTAGAGTTTGTGGCACGGACCCACAATGGGTGCTGGAAATTGGCGGGAGCTTGTGAAAAATCTGTAAATTTTATCTGAAAGTTTTGCACAGAGTATTCAAAATAATATTTTCAGATGTTCTGATTTCATCTGAACAAAAAACTTTGGTTTACAGAAATTTCAGATTTCTCAGAATTACCTTTAATAATTTAATAATATTCGGGCAAGAAAAAGTGGTTTTTATATTTTTCGGTTAAATGTAAGTATCTAAAATTACTGCAGGTAAAGTTAGGCTAACTTTACCCACAGGTAAGGTGAAGGTAAAGTTAATTCTGTGGGTAAAGGTAAAGTTAGAATTGAAAACAAGGTTAACGTCAACGCTTTTTAGAAGTTAAAAATTTGCGCAATGCATTAACTTTAGCTGCGAAACAAGATAAAGCACTTTTCAGGACCGAATCTTAAGGGTAACTTTAGCTATCACATTTGGCTTTAAGCATTGTTTGAGAATACGACTTCTCCTTCACTTTACCTGTGGGTAAAGTTAGCCTAACTTTACCTGCAGGTAATTTTGAGAATACGAGCCATTTTGGGGGGGGGGAAATAGTGGACCTATTTTTTTGAGTAAAGTCGGAAGCGTTTTGCTCAAGAACCCCTATTTCATTTTTGGAATTTTCTGAGTACGACCCCCCGAAATCTGAACCCTTCAGTGAGGGACGTTTTCGCAATAATTTCCCGAAGTGTTTTTCCGTCTAATCGTGTCTAAATTGTCAGATTATGGTTCATTTTTAGAATCGACAAAGGCTCTTTCACGGGTTCGCCGAAGACTGGCCAAATTGGCCAGAAACGTCCTTTGACCGATTGAACTCAGCCTTAACTTGGGCTTCAGCTTTTAGGCTTAGGCTTAGGGCTTGGGCTTAGTATGGGGCTTAGGCTTAAGCTTCATATCCAGGTTAGGCTTAGGCTTAGGTTCAGGCTTAGGCTTAGGCTCAGGCTTTAGGCAATAAAAAATCGAAATTTTCAGAATCTTCCGTAGCCTAGATCATCCTGCCCAACTAACCTAAACGATGCCTTAAAACATCATAACGCCTACCTCAAAACTATCCAAAAACGAAGATTATAGCCATTTTTGGCTTCGAACTTTGGGGCCTACGTTCACTTCCTGAAAATCCTAAAGATTCATAGGGAAGGGTTGTATTACAAAAAATGCTTCCCAACTTGTCCAAAAAATAACCACCCCCCCAACTGCACTTGATCCCTTGTTTTTCACCTAAACGGTAGTGTGCAAATTTTTAACCTCAATGGTTGATGTTGAGTTCAATTTTAGCTTTACCTTTACCCACAGAATTAACTTTACCTTCACTTTACCTGTGGGTAAAGTTACAGCCCAGGTAATTTTGAGAATACGGCCCCAGGATACAATTTCAGAAAGTATATTTTAGGTCCGGAGCAATAGTTTGCCGTTTTGCCCGACTTATTCGACCCCTAAGGGTTTTGAGCCAATAATTTCACTTCAGATTTTTGGAGGGCGACAGCTAGTTTGGGGCTGGGGGTGGGGATTGGGTACATCGCTGACCGATGGCGGTTTCATATTTTTATTAAAAGATAAGGAGTAGGAAAAAGCGAATTGATTACTTAGTACTGACCGCCCGAGTTTGGTATAAGTGAGTCAGAAAACCCCTATTTTCAACTTTTCGGTGTGTGCTCACATAAATCGGATCCATTAATGCTCAGTCGTTTGTTATAACGGCCATTTCGCTGAAAATATTGCACTAATAAAATGGATTGTAACCACTCACGCTTCTAATTAATGAGTCTCAAAACCTCCGGGAAAAAAAAAACCCTATGCGAAAAAAACCCTAATGCGGGGAAAAAAACCCTATCACTTTCTGGTTGTTCTATTAGCAGGGAATATAAACACAATTTCATCGTGTTCTCCCGTTTAGGCTGCAGTATGGACTCCCGAAGAAAAGCATTACCGAGCA
>JASANF010018092.1:0-165759 GCA_030248245.1 Trissonchulus sp. WLG1_4
ATTTCATCATCCGTTGCGTGGGACAAGTTCGGTCCTTCGACGAAGTTGGGCCTCATGTATATATGCTTTAGTCACTGATTTTTTTACACGAACTGACCTGCACCGGTTGCAGATTAGAAAATAAAAATTGATAAATCCTAAATCTGACCTGATCCCACCCGAGGTCGTCCTAATCCGACGGCCTCCGATAGCTGAATTGCCAGCGGTGAGAGGCGTAGCCAGGTGGAGATTTTCCTCCCACTTCGAAATGAGTGCACTGCGCAAGATTTATGTGCTTAATACGCTGTTAGAGACTGTTTAGCTGTTCTATCTCTTTTAGCTTGAACTGAATTTAAGGGGAACTGAACTACCATTTCAGATTTTAAGGCAAACCTATAAGCAGTGCATTTCTATCAGCACGTTCATTTATTGGCAATTTTATTTCATACATAAATGCAAAAGTTCTTGTCAAAATGCAAAGGACACATCGATATTTGATTATGTGTGTGTATATGGAAATCAATTTTCTACCAGCCTTTGGAATGAACGTGATTGTCAGACTGCTGGTAGGCACGTACACATTACACAGACATACACACACACACGCACGCACATGTTTGTATCAGCTATCCGCTGCTGTGCATTAGCCTACAAAGATTGCAGATCAATGCACTGAAACTTAGCATGATTTGCATGCAATTTTCGTTTCGTGCACTTATAATGCACGGCCGCTGAGGCGGCCGCGCAAAAATGGGTTATCCACCGTTAATATCCGGCATGCAAAATTTAATGTGAACATCAAACGTACATGACTCTGTATCGAGTGTTATAAAATCGATGACCGGCAGGATCCACCGCTTCCCATTTCAGTTTAACGCTGCCACTGCGGACAACGGCCTTTAAACGGATGCCACCTTCGGTGTCTAAAAACATACAAAACTGAAAACATTATTACAATATTAGAGCCCACTGTAATTGTTATGTTCACTCTTGTCAGTCTATTGTTCTCGCTCCTGTTAAAATTTTTTATTCATTTTAGTAACTGTGCAAAAAACATGAAGTTTAATCAAAACTAATTATTCTTAAACTATTAATCAAATTCTTATTCGCTACGTAGTGATGCTTAGGTGCTTTTTTCCCTCCGTTATTGTCATTATTTAAAAAATGTGCACAAATGGTAAAAAAATAGCTGGCATTTACACACTATGGGTGGGATCACAAAGCGCGTTTAAACGCAGTCTAAGTTAGACTGGTTTAGATAACGCAGTCGAAAATGCGTTGGTCTCAGTTAAACATGATTCAACGAAGATCGATATGAATAGTATGTGTCAGTTGATTTTTTCTGTTCTTTTTCTACAATTGAAACCTTGTTTAACTTAAACGACGTTTCGTTCGAGTATAAACGTGATTCACAAAGCCTGTTTAATTTGTTAAACGGGGATCGTTTCAGAATTATATGATTTGATTCTTTTTTCAAATTCTATTGCAGAACGTTTTTCTTTAATACGTACGGACAATGCTGTTTATTTAGGTAGTAAAATTACATTTTAATAGAAGTTAATTTAAAATTTAAGTTAATTACATAGTTAAATAGCATATTTGCATATTGTATTAAATAAGTTAATTATTAGATAAATGATTAGCTTGAAATGTTTGTAGTCAGTGCGGATTACGGGTCTAGAACATAGGTACAAAGTTCAACCATTTTATTAAATTTAAAGTTAAAAAAGTTATTAAAGTTAAAGTAAGGCATCATTTTAAGTTAAACTTACAAGTTAAAATAAAGCTCAGGCGTTAATTTAAGTTAACTAAGTTCAAAATCAATTATTTAGTCATCAAACTTTTTGAATAATTTTAGGTAACTTACTTTAATTTAAGTGCAGTTATAGTTACAGTAAGACCAGTAACTAAAAATTTGCAAAAAATATTTTAAAGTAAAACGCTAAAAAAATGACTTAGACTAACCTTAGACTAGCGGAAAAGGCTAGTCTAAATCTAAGCACTAGCGAGCGTTTAAGTTAAACGAACGTTTAACTTAGACTGAGCTCGTGAATCAGGAATAGAACGTAATGAAATTTAGAACATGAATATAGAACAAAATTTACACGCTAATCATATGTAGACTTAGACTGGGTATGTTTTTAAACTTTTCGTTTAGCTAGACTGCGTTTAAACGCAGTCTAGAGACTTAGACTGGGTCTAAGTTAAACGCGCTTTGTGAATCCCACACTATTAGTCTAAATAATCCAAACTACACAAAAAAGTGTTTCGTATTTTGCAAAGTTGGAGCACCGTCAATGAAACAGAAACTCAAGATCTTGAGTTACGTGTTAAACTTGGGAACACTGCAGATTATTTTGGTCAATTGGTCGAAAGGCGAATGCAATATGTAGCATGCTGTAGAATATCAAAGGCGCGCCACATCGAATATATCGAAAATGTTAGTATTACTTCTGTTAATGAGATAATGCGATGCTGAATTTATTCTATTTGGCGCGAGCTTTATGTCAAGCCCTTAAAAGTTAGACACAAAAGTCTTGCGAATGTTTGCTATTTTCTAACCATTAAAATCCTGAAACAATTCCTGAACCGGTTCATAACGTCTACGGCTCGTGGTTCCTCGCTCCACAGGTACAAGGCTGGTGCTGCTTTTGGGTATTTCATACTTAGGTGCTTTTGTGGGTATAGTTTTCTGTTGTGGAATCATATCCGTGACTGTAATTCGCCCTAAAATATCCATTAAATACAGAGCTACGTATCCGGCTATTAATGCAAATGTAGTGATAAAATCTAAAAGGTAGAAATTTTGAAGGTTTTAAGTGCTATTGTACTTAATTTACACAACTTATATTTACTTACTGTTGCCTTAATTTGCGTTAATGTCAACGTAACTGCAGAACTTATACAGTCATAAAGGTTTCTTCTAAGGGGCTGTTCACAAATTAGGACTAACGAGATTAGATTAACTGAATTAACTACAATAACTCGACATAAATTTTTAGTATCTTTCCAAGAATTGGCATGTTTACGCAATTAACACTGAGGAGCAACTGTGCTATTTGAAAGTCTCATGCTTCTTTGTTTCTTCCTAACCCAACCACTAGGAAAACATACATACAATGACAAATGAACGCTGTCGTAATCTTGTGTATACTCCTGCAGTTTATGAAATTATACGAAATAACAGTCATGTTGATTTTGTCACGCTACCTGCAGTGCTTGGTCTCTCTTCAGCTTTGGGCGGCATTGTGGGCCAATCAGTGGTCTGATGCAACAAATCCTCTGAAGGCCTACTTTGGCCCCAACCGGTGATTGGCTTAAAGTTTGGCGGTGTGTTTTCAGAAGAAGTTGTTACTTCCATTGCAACGGGTCGACTTAGCACATCTTTATATTCAGTAAAGAGCTCAATTTTATACGTCTGACCAGCCTGGAGCGAATCAAAAGTGTGGCGTTGTCTAAACAATAGAACGGCAGCATTAGCAAAAAATACATAAATAGCAACAAACTCTTGGTAATAGTATTTATTTTATATATACATTTTATGTACGGTTGATTTATACCTAAAGCCGTCCGTTCAGCGGACAAAAATACAAAATAATCACGCTACAGTCTGATCTTATACACTATTAGTGGCTTGATTATTTTGTAATTTTGCCGGCTGAACGGACATACGTAAGTACGCTGTACGTAAGTAGGAATCGCCTGTACGCCAGGTCAAGTTCAATGTAGCCAACTTAACTTACGGTTTTGGCTCTTTTGGCACAAAGATTTCTTTGACATGCGACGGATCGACGTGAAACAGAAGCTTGTATCGATCAAACTTGTCGTGAGGTGCTTCTGTGGGACTGAAAATCACTTCGAAAGATGTCGGCGTCATTTCTCCAACTGCCAAGTCCGATGAGATTGCAGGAGCTAAAACATTAATTGAGACTGAGAAAAAAAGAAACAAAGAAAAAGAACTAATTTTTACGGGAAAAAGAAAGGAAAGTGTGTGTACAAATATTACTGTAGTAACTCATGTACTAGTTCTTCTATGTATCCTCATTCCTTATGTTATGTACCTTCTGGGTTATATTTGTGTCAAATTGAGGTTTTGTCAACAGTCTGAGACAAAGAAAATAAAATGTAATGTAAAAGTTTAAAAAATGAGCTCTGAAAGATGATTTCATGACAATTGGATTGAAAATAGTAGCACCACGACTACATCATACACATGTATAATAGAAGGATTATGGCGTTTCTGATATTGTGTTCTGTTGGCAACACTGTCATGCCGTTTTACCTTTACATGTATTAGTGAAATTTATCAAGTTACTAATGTAGTATTATAATGCAATGGAATGTAAATACAATGCGATCGATTTTTTGGTTACTAATATTTATTTATTATTTATTTATGTTACCGATTTATTATTTATGTTACCGGTTCCTGCTCCTAATATTGTTTTTGTCAATGTTATCACAATTTCAAATAACATGGCTCTCTATTTTCCGTATTTTTTACTTTTATTGGCGTACATAAATGACTACATTATTCTATTCAATATCCACATATCTCACAGCTTTAAGTTTTTCTTTTTATAACGAATATGTTTCTGTTAGACTTGTCAAAGTGAGCTGTATTTTCAAATTTCCGCAATTCCTGCTTAATTCTGTTTCAGTGATGCATTTAAAAGTAAATAATGGCTTTTGAAAAGTGTGAGAACAGTCAGTGTGTCTGCTTCAAAAGATGTATTCAACAAGGGTCACGATGTTATTGCAGTATTGCATTATTGCAAAAAGTTATGCTATGTCAATACTCTAAGCATATGTATGCTTATATGCTCAACTAATCATTATTTTTTCAACACATTCTGAAATAAATGTGTAGGAAATACAAATAAAATCGTTCGACCTAAATACTATCGAGAAGTATACCTAATTAGTGCGGTAGTAAATAACAAAAAATCTAGAAATAGAAAACGGAAATAGTGAACTGCCTTTGGTCGATTCTGTTTAGTTGAATAATTTAAACGAAGTCACAAAACTACATGCAACTACAGCTTTAAATTATTAAAAAACTTCGAACGTGTTAGAAATGTGACTGATTTGGAATCGCTGTGCACTTCATATTTGGATATATTCTTGAATTCAAAGGTGTACTCCGTGCTCGGTAAAAGGCGGTCGATGCCCAAAGGGGGACGATTCAGGCTAAGCTCTTTCTTATTTTCTGCGGAGTCCTAAAAAACGTAACAAGACATTACGACATTAACCTTTTTTACCATATCCGGCACCTGGTTTTTATAATTTCGAGGAACATTGCCGGATATGGTATTATGGCCCTGCGAGAATGAAGCAGCTCTTGAAGCTAGTTCATTCCCTTAGGGCCACTGTACAATGTCCGGCACTGTTTGAAAATGATGGTACCGCGTTCTTAGAAAAGTGCCGGAAAGTGCCGGATATAGGAGTTGGGCTGTTAATTTAATCCAGTTAATATAATTGAAGCATAATAACAAAGGCATTGCTGCTTGTAGCGTTTATCACATACCACGTCTGCATGCAAAACAATACTTTTAAAAAATGAAAATTAGTTGGGTGAAAATCACATGTTTTTAGCATTTAATATAGGTATTTCATAGTATGTATGTCTTAGCTGGTCTCAAAATGCAAAATGTATAGCATAATGGACAGTGTCATGTCTATGAATTACTGACTTTATCGAGGAGGTAGCTGATTGCGATGCGATTTCCCATCCAGGCCTGCTGGTTGAGGTCATCCCAAGTGATCAACACCTTGGACCGGAAAAAAGCATCCGTGGAAACATTCAACACCCGTATGTTGGAGACTGCATCAGGCTCTGCAATAAAAAACATCATAAATGTGTTAAAAAAATGAGTTTTTAATTACAAAAAATCTTTTCATAACCAACGATTAGTTGGAATCTCAAGTGAGGAATATATAGCATTTAGAACACCGAGCTACTTGCTTGTCGCATAAAACTCAATAAACTTGCAAACCAGTACATACTGTAGCCAGCTGGATAAAAGAATATTACGAATAGGAAAGCAGCATCCACTGCCCTCTACAAGCCAAAATAGTAGCAATTAGAATACTACGTTCCCAGGGCTTAATGGAATTTCTAAGCCAGATAATTGTGATTACATAACTAAATTCCCACAATTTGTTGCAAAAATTTCTAACAATAATGTCGTCAACAAGCCCAACCTGCGGCAAAACCTTCAGTAAGTATTAAGAATTATGTTCAAGTAAGCTGACCAGCAGGTCAGCTAAAACCTGTTGTGCAGCGGATAATTATCTTATTGTAAAATGTGTATGCAAAATTTCAATGCGTTTTTATGCAATCTTACAATAAGTTGTTTATGCAAAAATTGGAAAGAGTTTTAATTATATAACAACAAATTATGTAGGAATGGGTTGTTTTGATGAGTGAGAAGTGTATTCATTCTTTAATGACCAACAATGACTACAGTTCGCAGGAAACATAAGATGCTGCCAACAAAATTATCTGGTCAAATGTTGGTACTATCAGCAATGTGACACACGCGCACTATGTGACACACAAGAACTAAAGAAACGCACATTGACATTTTTTCCAGCTTACAGTGTAACTTTTGCACTAGACAATGATGTGACGCTCGCGCAGTAGCTCTAATATGCAAAGCAAACTAACGCACAGACGTACATTGCACTACAAGCCCAGTGTATTCCGCCAGAAATCAAAATTAGAGACCTGTTGTGCTGTGGCACAACAGGAAAAAATCCAATCATCCTGAAAAGCATAGCTAAATTCACCTATTTGGCATTTAAAAAACTAACTGAAGCTTGTTTGAACTTTTAACATATCATATTCATTTTAATGTTTTATTGCACTGTGAACTAAGTCTTATGCTATTGTCTCATACATTGGTTCGTATTAGCATAGGATGTCCATTGTTTGGATTTATTGCTGGTAATTGTCTTTTTTTGTCTTTGTCTCTGGCAATAAATCAATCATAGTTAATACATGCTGGGAATGTCTTACATAAAAGACCGTAAGTAAGCAGGCTACAGTTGACGGAATAAACAGGTGTAATCTTTTAAAATGGGGTTATTATAAATCTTTGTTTGCTTATTCCAGGCAATTGATCTTCAATTATGCAGGAATCATATAGTTTGAAATTAAAACTTATGCTATATGCATATGCATTTTTACTTTTCTTCATCACAAAAATAGTTTTTTCAAGGCCTCATTAAAATTTTTGATTCCAACGCCAGTAGTCAGTTTTGTGCGCATTAAATGCAGCCAATAGTTAAGTTTATTATTAGTTTTAAGCTATGGCAAGCACACGGTTGCTGTGTTAACAGCCTAGATCGAGGTGCACGTTATGACGCAGCCACAATTTTTAACGACCAGAACCTGCATACACCCAGTCGACTTTGGCAAAAAGTTACATGTCTGGTTCTAGAATGCAAACCATAATTGAACAACTCTAAATAATAAATTTAATAATAAAGGTTAAAATTTGGAAAAAACTGAAGAGTTTATTGAGAAACTGAACATAAAAAACTTACTTCTCAGGTCAGCAAACACGTAAATCGGACGTTTATTCATTCGACGAAGAGTATCTGTACATATTATTTCGATCTAAAAAAGTAATGACAAAGTTACTGACACTTAAGAATCTCGCTTGCAGTAAAAAAAGAAAGCTCCATATTCACCAAAAAACAGATAGGTATGCTTGCACATGTTGCATTGAAAATGCAAATATTACATTATTGGGCTGCCGACAATTTGCGAAGCAGCAAATGGGCGACCGTTTATTATTCTTATTATTAAACTTTCAATTGTCCCTTGACATAACCACTGCGAGATAGTCAGTTTGTCCTTAAGCAGAAGAAGAAGGTAATTATAATCTGAAGTATATGTCAAAGTATGTATGGTAAAAAATTTTCGAAACGAACAATTTAAAATTTTTCATTTGATAGAAGTTAGGACTAGGGTCCGTCAATTATATACTCGAAAAAAAAGATTTGTGCGCTTGCCAGACAAAAGCAGAAATTAGTCAAGAGTAAACTTTTTTGTCTGTTTTCTAGCTCAACAGTTTGACCTAAATAAGAAACATTGGTAGCATAAAAAAGAGCCATACCTTTACTAAACTGTTTCTGTAGAAATTGAGAAAATAAAATAGTTGACCAGTGACCAGTTTTCGGGACTCAAAAGGGGGCGTGGCTTCCACCAGTTCCACATCCAGCCAATAAGACGGACAGGTGGCGTTTAGCGGGGATTCCCAATCTACGCGGAGCTCGGAGCCATCACGCGTTGTAGCCAGAGACCGCGGTTGATAGGGATCAGCTGAAACAAAAAATATATCATTTTCATATAGCTTTTCATATTCTCAAACCGACAGCGCTAATATGTCTTTTTATAGTGCAAAAAATCTACCAGGACGAAAACAATATCATTTTTGGCGTGCAAAAATTTTCCTCCAATGTATATATACCTACTAGCAACTACTTTTCGTTTTCATCTTATGAAAGTCCACAAGACTACACAAAGACAAAGGCTTCTGTGGCAGATCTAAAAAGTTTGAACATGGCTAAAATAACAAGTGTGGGCATACGGAATTTGATGCATTTGATGCACGCGAAATTTACAATTTTTAACATTTATAGGCAATTTAACAAACTAAATTCACAGCTGAGTTTGGAGTAAATATGAGAACAATCACCTTTAAATTTTGTATAATTATTTATAATTTTTGTCAAAACTCATCAAAATCATATTTTAAACAACTAATTTTTAATAATTATTTTCTCACTGCTCTCAATGCCAGTGTTTAGCAACAAGACAGGCGCCGCATAGGGGTCATGTCGTTGACCCCACAACTGGACGCTGTAGAAGGTCCCCGGCAGAGCGTCCCGGATGAGCACACTTGTCCAGTCGCCCATGAGGGTGGTGTTGCTCGGGGGGTCGCCGATCTGGGGGCGATACTCCACCCGAAACTGATGGTAAGGGTGTGCATCAACCCCTTTCACCTCGGCTGACCAGTCCACTGAAAATGCTCCCGTCCGCGCGAGGCTCACTTCCTGAAGTACAAAGGGAATTGACGTAATGTTAATATGAAAGCCTAAGGTCTGACCAATAAAATGTTGAACACTGACAGAACAAAGATGGCGTACTTTCAACAGATGCTCGCTGTATTGACTTTTAATGGTGTAGTTCGTTCTCTTCGTAATCAAATCACATTCAATAATTTTTGGTCAGTCTTGAATTTTGATCTTGGTCATAAACTCGGAGTATATAAACTGGATTGGATTAACTTACTCTGTTTCGCCGCAGCACTGTCTATGCACTATGCAGTATGCGCATGCTGATTGAGTTGTCTAAGAGTTTGAAAAACTTGAGAAACAATTACCCAAGTCGCATAAACTATGATGGTACTGCGCTGATTTTCTAAGTTACTGCAGTTAATCCAGTTAATTAATTGCTGTATGTTAATTTTTATGGCAAGCAATTTTTGGTGAGGCAAGTATGTTAGCTTACTAGCCGAGGTTGATGGCCAAACAGCTCCACAGCGTTGCTTAGGGTTAAGTAATATGAAGCAAGAAACTGGGCAAAAATGTTTAGTTTTAATGTAACTTATTAATTTTAGTGCTTTTTTGATCTTGTTTAAAATCTTGAAATTTAGAAATCTTGAAATCTTGAAATCTTGATATTTAAAAAAGTGTTTATGGTATTAAACTTTAGCTTCAAAAATTTAATTTTACTTTATTTATAAACTTTAACTAAATTAAAACATTATTATTTAGGTATTCCAAAAAAATTAATACGTTTTCTTTAACTTAAGTAAAATTAACGTCTGCGAAATAAAAAACTGTAACTCAAGTTGACGCCTTTACTTACTTAAACCACCTTACTTTAACTAAAGTGAAAATTACTTTCCCTAAAATTTAAACTTATTCATATCAAAAACCATACAAGCGTGTGCAATAACAGCCTGATGATGCAGCATGAAATACCTTGACAGATATAGCAAAATATTCATTAAAACCATACAATTCATTATATAATTGTTTAAGTATTAATTCAACAATCAAAAACGTTAAAGTCAAGTGTTGTAGTAAGCATAAACGTAACACTTACTTGAAATAGATGCTAATTGTCAAGCACTAGGACTTAAAAAGTAAACAAAAAACAATGACCTACTCGAGATTCTTGTCCGAAAATGAAGTTATCAGAACAATGAAATAACCAAAAAATAAACAGTAAAATATTGGTCCACATTCAAGCTACATAGGATGAAGCCTTCTTCCGGTTATACGAAATAAACATGAACTGTGTTGTAAACAGCTCAATACTTGCTATTGTAGCAAACGTTTCACAGTCGTACAATGACTGTAACAACAAATACAGTAGGCTATAGAAGTATCAAGAGTACATACTAGTATCTCACTTTACTCTTGGTAGCCTTAACACACGTGAATCATTGTATAGCCGTACTGTACGAGAGTGACCCAACTATGATGTAAAAACACAGCTCTGCTTGAGACCTCATGTTGACTTCGCAAACAAGCTATGTAACTCCGAAAGCATGCTTCGCTTCTGTGGACTAAGGAAATATGTGAGTTTTACATTCGTCAGGGGGGTCACATAATGTTTCATAACCAACAAAGAATAATAATCACAGGCACAAATCTCCCTAAAGGGAAACTGATGCAACATGTTTCGCTATAGATAATGCCAAGATAATGCCAAAATCAAGAAAAACACCTTTGATGATAGAAAAATTTAAACTAGATATTCTATTAAGCAAAACTTTTGGTAACCCTCTCCGTTTCAAAAGTCTCAATGTTAAGGCTAAGTGAGAGCGTAAAGTTAATCTTAGCTTGGCGTAGTGAACTAGCGAGCTTCATTTGCGTTACGCAACAATACAAGTGGTTTGGAAGTCGGAGCAATTTTGATGCAGCGGTATAACGATAGCAGTACATTAAACATAAAAATGTTACATGGGTCAGCAGTAGCACAGAATGGGTGTGAGAAGATGCTAAAAAGTTACTTGAGGAGAAATTTTGAGTTTTAATGTACTGGAGAATTAATACAATGAATATATTTTCCAGCACATCGTTTTCGCTTCATTATATTGAAACTATATTACACACCTAGCATTAAACATCACTGAGTGACGAAAAGACATATGCCACTGCTACTTGTATTTGCTGTATATCCGAAAGCTTTTACTTTCGCTAAGGTCTACTAGAGCGATTGAAAGTTCTTCGTTTGGAATAAAAAGTTGAATTTGTTGCAAATGTGCGATAAAAATAGCAGCAATTGTTTAATAGAACAATGTTGTATTACATATTTTGCAAGCAAACCATAATTGTTCTGGATCCGTGGCCTCAAATCTTTCTTTGAAATTGAGTTAAATCGAAATACACGAACTGAATTTTCCAATGTGGGCATATTTAAGCTGAAAAAAACTGTAATGCCAAATGTATATAACGGGCATTAGTTAACAAACAAGGAAAATAAACTTCGATATTGCGGAAAAGGAATAACTTAAGAATTAAGTTTTAAGTTTAACGTTCATAAAACGGGTACACATAAATTAACGCGTAATAATATTACCTAAAAGTCTGAAAAACAGTTGCACCACTTGAATAAACAAAACAGGTGATTTCGTTACGAAAATAGGTAATAGATTTTGCCTATCAGTAGTACAGCAAGTAGTAATTTAGATTGAGTAATAGAATTATTTATTAAAATCCCGCCTCCCATCCCAACAGGTCGGAACGAACTGGACTAAGTTCAGTCTGACGTTTAGGAATGCATCTAAACCTCATAAACCATTCTGTGAAACATCAGCCAGCGAGGTTTCGATGTTTTGCTATAGTGCAAGCGCAATGCTTAAGAGTTCTGAAAGTACTGTGGGAGGGGTTGAGTTTAGTCATAGATTCAGATTCTCCTTCTTCTATGTTATTTCGGGTAGGTCAATTTTCTAGTGTTAATTAACACTAGAAAGGCAGGTACCTCCCGTCTTCTCTCTACCTATGCATCTACCTAACTTGAGAGCTGGCTTTTCAGCCATAAACTGCAAAACTGGAGCCAGAGTGGGATCGAACCACTAACACTTGGATTTCGAATCCACAGCTCAACCAACTGAGCTAACCGGTCGCTGATAATTCCGCATCTATAAAACAACAACTTTTCATGGAGCTAATCAGCAGAGCAACTGTATCAGCTGGTGGTGTTATCTTGAACGTTTTACCAAATTGCATTAATTCAACTGTCACTATTCAAATCTCTGATTGGGCCCGGACGCCCGGTTCACACAGACGTACTTTTCACTTTTTACTTTTGCAATTTAGCCAATCAAAATGCTCTAAGAGAAGCTCCGCCTATTGAGCTTCAGTATTATTGGTTAGATTTGCATTTTGACAGACAAGTGCGCCAAAGCCAGCCAATTGAATGCGATCTTCCTTAAGTAAAAAGTAACCATGTGTGAACACTTTTGCAAAAGTATCTCGGCTCAGCAGGCGTCACCTCCCCATCATCATCTTTGCAAAAGTAAAAAGTATAAAGTGAAAAGTATAAAGTATAAAGTAAAAAAAGGAAAAATGAAAAGTAAGTCTGTGTGAACCGGGCCTTACGCAGGTGGAGCTGCAGCTCTGTCGCACACAAAGAAGTTGTGTACATTAGTTACATAAATTATGACTCTATCTAACAGGCTCTCATAGTGCAATGGTTAGCTTCTAATCCAGTTATCCGAGTTTGAATCTCGGTGAGACCAGTTTTTTAAAAATAAATTTTGAAACTTTAACTTGAAATTCTGTTTAAAATTTACAAACTTTTGCTGTTTGAGAAGCTTTCAGGCAAATGAACAATAAATGTGTCTGCATTCTGCATAAGTTCGGTTGATTGAAAAAATGCTTTTATCCACAGATAATGACTGCGTTTAATATTTCCTCTGGAATATTGACACTCAGACCTCACAATTTAACATAGCATCATGAGAGTCATCATGAAAATTGATACATGGTCTAATCTTTTGGCCGTGAGGCTAGGCATTACAGGAATATTGATGTCATTTTTTTAAAACAGAACTAAAACAGGTTACAGGTTACTGAGCATTTTACACTTATCAGCGTCAGTATAAAAGCTGAAGTACCCGCACTGTTAACGAGCGTAGAATTTCACCTTTGCGTTTGAGACAAGTTTTAACATATCAAAAAAGCTTATTGTCTGATGAACTAGTGTTCGGATCTGTTCCGAATTTTCAAATCGGTTCCGGTTCCGGTTCCAGTCGACAAAATCGGTTCCGGTTCCAAATCGGTTCCGGTTCCACCCTGTCGGTTCCGGTTCCGGTTCCGGTTCCAATAGCGATTTTTAAAATAAGTTATTAAACTCAATAATTGTTGCTGGTTTGGTGAGTTGCACGGTTTACTTGGTCCGTCTCGTCTTACCGTGCACAGGCCTAGGTGCAAAATTTAAAAACGACTACAGTTACAGTCATGCACCTACATGGCAACGCTCAGCCAAGTAGATTCATAATTATAGATATTCTGCTCGACGATTTAATGCAATGACTATTATAATGCCTAATGCTGTTACAAACAGGAAATTATCAGAAAAAATTTACTACGTTTTCAAATTTTCCCATGTAACAAAATCCACACAAGCGTTGTTCACGAGACACATACTCGATGGGTTGTTCTACCTCTACGGGCCCAGCGACCTCATTCAATTTCACAATCGTCAGATCATAGGCTAAAACTTACGACTCTTCACAAACCAGCTTTGTGTGATAAAAATTTTCAGTCACAATGTTAGACGCCAGCGTCAAGATTAAAAATTGTTTCCACTTCAAAATGGTAGGTACTTCATGAAGTAAGTCATATTTCCTCTGAATTACGTTTTGGATACGCATTATTTAAGGTGGCAGTGTCGTCAAAGCAGTTTTATTCATGGGTTGCAAAACGAGCACTGAAACTTTACACATGCAAGATGTCCACTTGTCAAGTACACAAAACGTGTCGACGCTAAACTTTTTGTCACAATTAAGAAAAAATATATATACCTAACCCTGTTTTTGCTTTTCTTTAGATTTTGGAAAAACTTTCTAGATTTTTTACATTGTGCCATTATTGCTAGTGTTTGTGACCGGCGGCGTAAGCCGCCGGTCGGACTGTCCGGCAGAAATTTTAGAAAAAACAAATCAATCCAAATCCAGAGCGTCATTTCGGCGCTATTCCTGTCACACTGTTATGTCGGCCTAATTTGCCGTCCGGTGTTTTTGGCCGGTCACTGGTGGGTTTTTGGCCGAAAATTCCGACCGGCACCAAACAATAATTAATTGCTGTGAATACTCCACAGTTTAACTGCAGCTTTACTCATAAATTTTTTTGCTACGTGTTAACACTTAAAATGCACCTAGTTGCCATTAAAACAATAAACGACACTTATTAGGTATGGGTTCAAAAGTTAATTTTGAACAATATTTTTTGCCATTGAATAGGTCAAGCAAAAGCAAAATACGCAAAACTACACAGCTGTTGGCTGTTGAGGGTCCAGAAGCTACTAAATTTGTAAATTTTACGATGTTTTGACTTTACGAACCGTAAATTTACTAAAAATTGTATTTTTACGACAACTAAACAGTTAAAACTATGGAGTAAACAATGAATTAAGGGGGAAATTCGTTTTTTGGGGTTTTTTTAAAAAGCCGGCTCCGCGCACACCGGCCTTCGGAACCTTCCCACCCCCACCTTCTTCGGGCGCAGAACCCCACCGCCACCCCGGGCCCGGCCCCCCACACAAAAAAATGGAATGAAAACCGTCTAAATGTCCACAGGTGAAATTTCAAAAATGAGAGACATGCCTGGGGATTTTGACCTTTACAAACTGTCCCAAAAATTTTGCCCGCCGCCCCTCCACCGCGAAAAAAAACCCACAACCCCAAAACCACCACCACCTTAAGCAAATCTATGATACAAAAGTAACTTATACACACATAGAATATGCTTTTGTAATGATGAAAACAAGGACTACTACGCAAAAAAGTTACAGGGGTCAGGAACGGCGGCCCCAAAAAAAGTTGTGGATAATTTTTTTGAATTTTAGGCCTAATTTGGTCAATTAGAGACTTATCAGAATTATACTTTTAAGTTTACTGTCAAACAATAATTTAGATTTTCACAGATAATTAAAAACTGCTTCGGTTCCGACATTCCATCGGTTCCGGTTCCTGTTCCGGTTCTACTAACACCTTCGGTTCCGGCTCCGGTTCCGTTCCGGTTCGAATCGGTTCCAGTGGAACCGATCCGAACAGTACCTAAGTAGTATAGTGTACTGCTCTGAGGGCTTTTTGTGTAGGAAGCTTTGAGTTGGGAGCAGGTGAATTGGGTAGGGAACAGGAGAATTGAGTAGGGAGCATTGGGTAGGGAGCATGCATGTTGCTAGTGTGTATGTTTCAAGGTCATACTACTGCCTTATAGCTGTTGTCATGGTAACGACATGATCTATCTTTCCTCGTGCATGGTGAAAATTTGGTAAGAAAATGGTTAAGTTTTGGTTAATATTGTTTGCTTTATGTGTTAATCATAGGCATAATTTATCGATTTTTGTGGTTTTGCATGGTCGTTAGTGTGTGTTTTGTGGTTATATTTTGGTAAGTAAATGGTCGTTTTGTGGTCAGAATAGTGTAATAATATTTTAAATTAATGTACAGAAAGTTAGATTAATGTATAGAATTTGATAAATATTACAGTATTTGGTCGTAATTTGGTCAGTTTTTGGTTAAGTTTTGGTTAATATTTTTGCCGTATGTGTTAATGATACGCATAATTTATCGATTTTTGTGGTTTTGCATGGTCGTTAGTGTGTGTTTTGTGGTTATATTTTGGTAAGTAAATGGTCGTTTTGTAGTCAGAATAGCGTAATAATATTTTAAATCAATGTAAAAATACAAAATTATAAAAATGTTAGATTAATGCATAGAATTTAATAAAAATTACAGTAGTTGGTCATATTTTGGTCCGTCTTTGGTTAATTTTTGGTTAATTCTTTCGGTCGTATGTGTTAATTATAGGCATAGGTTATCGATTTTTGTGGTTTTCAATAGTCATGAGTCTGTTTTTACGCGGCCCTCTCAGGGGCCGCGTATATACTATATTCAGAATTTCAGAGTCCTACGTTAATCTGGGTAGGTCGAAATTCTAGTGTTATTTAACACTAGAAGGGCAGGTACCTCGCCGTTCTGCCACACATCGCGCAAAGAACAACTTGGCGGAGCTTGGAAGTTGAAACTAGCTGTCATAGAATGCAAACAAAATATGGGTGGCAGAATCGATCCTCCACCACTCTGATCCGCATCCAGATGCTCGGCAAATGCACAGCATACTACCATTTGAGCCAACTGGGATACGGACTGCCATGAATTCGCATATAGGTTAATCAAATTGTACGCGAAAGTGGCATGCAAAAAGATCTTGCTTGGGTGCAATAAACAGTTTTTCGTTGCCAGTTAATAAAATAACAATCAACTGAATTAAACTTTTTCAATTGACTATCTACAGTTTACAATCTTCTGTTTGAAACAGTTCGTGATTTGTCACCCAATTCCAACGCCTGAAGATCTTCTGTACACATATAAGTCGAAATTACCAACTTCTTCTCAGCAGTCTCATAGTGCCATGGTTAGCACTCTGAATTCGGAATCCAGTGACCCGAGTTCAAATCTCGGTGAGACTTACATTTTATATAAAATTACAATTGTTTTGACTCTACTTTTTTTACTTCAAAACGTGTTTACATTTTACCATTTTTACTGTTTTGAAAGACTTAGGAGCTACTCAGCAGAAAATGTGTACAGAAATTAGAAATTTAAAATCATTTTATCCGCAAAATATGGCCGCGTTTGATATTTTCTTTTGAATATTGACACTCAAATCACACAGTGCAACAACTTCTCACTCAGTAGAAGAGCTTGTTCGTGGTAAAAATTTGCTTTATGGTCGGAATTTAGTCAGTATTTGGTTATTTCTTGGTCCATTCTTACTGTCTTATGTGTTAATCATGGGCTTGTTTATGTGATTTTTGTGGCTTTGCGTGGTTGTGAATGAGTTTTTTGTGGAAAAAATTTGATTTATGGTCGGAATTTAGTCAGTATTTGGTTATTTTTTGGTCCATTCTTACTGTCTTATGTGTTAGTCATGGGCTTGTTTATGTAATTTTTGTGGTTTTCAATGGTCATGAGTGTGTTTTTGGTGGTTATATTGTGGTGAGTGGTTGGTTTGTGGTGGTTGTGTACATTGTGTAGTAGTAGGTTGTGTGTAGTATCTAAGTGTTAAATGCAGGTTGTAAAATTTATTAATTACTTGCTGTTTATTAATTATTACTATTACACATTCATTAGTATTTCACACACATTATTTCAGTTTGTTATGCTTGTCTTACTGTAGTTTTCCAGAAAAATAGCTTAAATTTACACTTAAATCTAATTATCTTAAGCAATAGTAGGACGATTTCAATGATTTTCTCTGTTATTCAATAGCTTTATTTTTTAGCAATAGTGCGATCTAGCCTATACGTTGTGGTAGCTAAAGTAAAACTATATGCCATGTGCTTAACACCGGGCGACTGACTACTTTTACTAAAATCTCACGTAATACTTTGTTTATAGCAGTAATTCTTGTATCATCATTTAGCCCAGATATTTCTGCAACCGAATAACTAACGGCTACTACCATTGATTTACTAAGGCCAGTGCAAAATATGGGAAAAATGGGTATTTTTGCGTTATGCAGCAGCTAAGTTCAGTACTAGCTATATTCGGTATATACTAAGTCTGGTCAGTTCCGCACACAAGGAATACGCACAGTAATAATATAACTTGCCACTAAATTGAATTACAGCTATATTTTTTATTTTATTTATTTATAACAACATATTACGACAATGATAGCAAAATATAACAACAAATGCATGTTACGACAATAATAACATAATATAACAACAAATACATATTACGACAATAATAACATAATATAATAACAAATATATATTACGACAATGATAACATAACAACAATTACGACAATAACAAATTAAAATAACATAACAATGCAATAATATATTAATATAACATACAACAATACATTAACATTAAGAATATTAACAGTGTTACAAACAATTCAATAACATAGTAATAGTAGTTTACCATTCGTGAAGATGCATGTGTAAATTCTTGATGTTCAGTTTATTTTCTCCAAAATCGATCAACGCATCTGCAAGCTGACTCTTCTCTTGTACATTGTTCAGCTTAATTTCACCAGTCTATCGTCTGTGCTGTGTACATGCAGGAAATCCTGAGACGGGACATTGGATACAAAGCGTAGAGAAAGCAAATGTTTCAATTCTGCTGATGTAAGTGGTGATCCGTCTTCGGTGTGAACTTGATATTCCACGTAACGAGCATTGTCAGTTGAAATCACTCCTTCTTCCTCCTTAACATTCGGCATGTTCTTGTTCTTCTGAATATGGAAAATGTTGAACTTTAGGACTTTTTTCTTGTAGTCGTCAATCGTTAGTTTGCCCTTGGTAGTAAATTTGTGGCATAAGATATTGTTATAAATATCCTTTACAATTATAAGTAACCACTCATTTTCCTGACAACGGGCCAAGTGATCATACAAAGCATCCGTGACATCATCCCGAGTTAGCAGTGGTCCTTTTCGATTGCCGATGGTTAGATGTAAAGTCTTCACCGTGCTGTCGTCAAAGGACTTGTCGATTGCTGTAGTTGTAAACAACATGATGAAAATAGGCGTTTATAGTAATAGTAATGTCTGGCTGTAGTTGTAATGTCTGCCTGTAGTGACTTCCAGGCTTTTATTGATTTACTCGCCGACATTCACACGACTGACCACCTCTTGATCCGTGGATTTTAAGTTTATCGGTAAAATCTTTAACTATAGTGTCATTTTGTGATGGTCGTTGTTGCAAATGGCGTACAATATCTTCTAGTAAACAACCGCGACATCGTTTAGACAAGAAATAAACGCAATATTCTCCACAAACATTAGTATTTAGGTTTTGAAGACAATAAGGGTTAAATATCAAATTTCCTCCGATTTTCTGAATATATTTGTCAAATACATCATATGGTTTATTGCCATAACTATCAATAAATACTATATATATATATATATATATATATATATATATATATATATATATATATATATATATATATATATATATATATATATATATATATATATATATATATATATATATATATATATATATATATATATATATATATATATATATATATATATATATATTTTTTTATATATATGTATGTATGTAAAATGCTACCCAATGTTTACCTGGCCTATTTGCCGGGTCTGTATTTGCACTAAAACAAGCCGGTCTAACAAATAATTCTGGTAACTGATCCGCTTGGAAAACCCCCAGAAAATACTTTCTCATACACCTATCTCTTGTGACTGTATTTTCCAACTCCAAAGTATCCATAGTATTTAAGTATAGTAAGTAAGTATAGTAAGTAATATTTATCAATTAATTCTGGTAGTAGAGTTGGTAGTATTAAGAATGACTAAAAGGTATAGGCCCGTGAGAAAGTAGTAAGATTAAAGAGCGATCTATGTTACCTCTGTAGTATTAGCTTACTCAATTTTTCCGTTTGAGGGGTAGAGTTGGTTGGTTTTTTCCAGTCACGGTCGTGGACCGATGAGCTGGAGGTTTTGGGTATTAGTTGAGGGCTAGCAACTCCCTCATCGGTTATCATACACCCGATGGCCAGGAAGAGGAGGCAAGATAGCTTCATGATACTGAAATATTATAACATGTGCATTATGGAAGGTATTTGTTTGAGGAGGGGGGTGGGTTAAGGTTATATAATATTATATGTTGATGTAATTTGGGTTAGGTTAATAAATAATATTAGTAAAAGCATGCTGTTGTTTCGTGTTAAGACTTAATCTATGTAAGTACTAGTAGTGCTCTAAGTGGTCTCGTTCAGACCGTATCCGTTGTGTAGCGACTCGTCAGTGAACTTGCACTATCGGAACTTGTTTTTGAAATTTGGAAAAAGTAACATATAGAAAGAAAACTGTAATAAATGGTTTCGTCGCTAACCACGCTCATACTAAGTGATGTTAGTAGAATAAATTATATGCCGGTGTGCTTTTTTATCTCTAGTAGAAGATTTTGTGCAGTATCATATCCGTATTTGTTATGTATTTGCTTCTTTTTGCATAAATTGAGGAAACATTGCTCAATCTTTCGATTAGAGTAGTTTTTTATTTAATCTTATTGAAGAGACGTTTGGTTTTTTGGGCGAAGTCGGATATGTTAGTGCACAGTCTGCTATATCTGACTAGCTCATTTACCACTGTGTTGAAAGCGCAGCAAGTAGCGATATTACCGTATAGATTTGGTAATGATATGACTTTGAATTTAAAGTTTTTTCGTTTGTCAAAGACTTTAGTAGTAAACTGTTTGTTGTGTATTTTTATAGATATATCGAGGACATCCGCGTTATCATTTTTGTTATTAACTTTGTTAAGAGTCAAACATTGTGGATATATATCTTTACTAAGATTTTCGAAATTATCATTATCGTTGATAGCAGTTATGTCGTCGATATATCGAAACATATTTTGCAGGTACTTGAGGTTTTTATTATTGCTTATCATTTGGTGTTTAACATATTTATATTCATAATGAAAAAGACATAGATTCGCAAGAAATGGTCCAACATTGGTACCTATTGGTATTCCAATAATTTGTCTGCAAATAACATTTCCGCAGGTAAAATAGCAATTATTGATGATGAATTGTACAAATTTCAGAATAGAATGTTTATCTGCGGCTATGCGTTTTCTATTATTGGAAAACCAGTTGGCAGATTTCTCATGGATGGCGATCTTAGTGCTTTTATTGAAGGTAATGTTTAACACTGTTTTCATGCTTTCAATGATGTAATCATGTGGCAAAATAGTATATAATTGACCAAAATCAAATGTATTTATGGTATTAGCTTCTTTATATGTTGAAATGTTTTCGAGTGTTTTCAGAATAGACTGATTGTTATCAGTAATCCAGTATGGGGAAATTTTCCACTAAGTATTTAGAAAATTATTGCAATATGATTTAAGCTTGTTTTGTATGCTACTTAATGCAAGACTGAGTCTAGCAGATATGGGTTTAGTGCATGCTTTGCTACTAGCAATGATAGTTCTGAAACTAATGGGATTTTTACGAAACTTAGGTATAATTTGAGCGAAGGGTAATGCGCTATATTCCTTATCTACTGTAATGCCAAAATTGGTTGATGTGTGAATTATATCAGTAACGATTATTTCCTTATCGGTGTTGTTAACTATTTCATAGGTGTTGTTCTTATTTATTATGCCGAGTTCTTCGATTAACTTACTAATGTAAAATGGTTTGCAGATGATGGCGAAATCATGTGCAGCCTTATCAACTACGGCAAACACATATTTGGATTTTAATTTCTTAATGTCTTTTAGTAGGATAGATATATTATCAGGTTTGTTGTGATGTATGTTAATCTTTGTTAGTTTGCTTTTGGCCATATTTACTATTGCGTTTTTCCATTCAGCGTATTATGTGTGATATTGTAGATTCTTAGAGCAAAGTTTATTTATGTATTTATCAAGTCCTATATTAATAGATCTTAAAATTTCTTCTTTGTCCAGTTTTTTGTTTGGTCTGTATTTCGTTCCTTTATGTAATAGTTGTCTAATCTTAATATTGTCAATAATTTTCGCGTTAAGTTCGTTAAGTAATAATATGTTTGTGATGTGGGTCGATAAAAGGTGATGCAAGACAGTCGCATGTAGGCGGGTTGCTAGAGTAGTCATATATGTCTAGGTTATCCAATGTCTGTCTATAATTGAAAAATATGGAGCCAATGGTCTTATCACATGTGTATATAGGCATTGGTATGTGCATATCATGTGCAGTTTCATCAGGCCAGATGGAAAGATAAAAAATGGTGGTGAAATGGTTAGGTCGCTAACAAGTTGACAGTCCGAAACAAGGATAATGTCTAGAATATTACCAGATCTAGTCGGCTCATGATTTACCTGCATTAGACCCAGTGTGTCGAACATATGAACATAACTTGAACTGAGTGGGTCACAACTACATACAGAGCTCCAGTCAATGTTAGGCAAGTTAAAATCATCAACTATTAGTAGTTCATGAAGATCACTAGAAAACTTAGCTTCAAGATAGTTTAGGAGTTCTAAATTATCTTCATTAGGACAACATGGAGAACGATAAACGACAACAAAATTAAGATGATTATGCGCTAACTGAATCTGAAATGTTAAGCATTCAAGTAGGTTTAGTTGAAGTCTGCTTACATTCGAAACTTCTAGATCATTTTTAATCAAGACTACAACGCCCCCATGTTTTTTGACCTTCCTGTCGCACCGATGGACATTGTAGTAATTGGTTTATGGAAACAAGGAATCATAATAAGAAGGGTTTAGCCAGCTTTCTGTAATACAAATAATTGAAGGGTCGACTTTGTAGGAAAACTTAGAGTCAATCTCAAATTTAAGATCGTCAAATTTGTTACTTAAACTCTGCGCGTTAAAGTACCATACAGTGATGTTGAAAATTTCAGAATCATAAGTTACTTTTCTGTCGTTTTCAGGGGGGAAAAGGTTGAGACATTGCTTAGTTTTCCGTCAAGGTCAAAAATTCACCCTTAGAAATCTGGACATTTTCGCCAGCTTCACGCCGACGTTTTAACTCACTGCGCTGTTGCCTGTCCCTCTCACGTTGCTGAAACGTCAGATCGGGTCTTACTCTCGCCTTCTCAAGGCCGAACTTGCCCCGCACATCGGCAAAACCCGTCAAGAACGCACGGCGACTTTTTTGGTTCCTGAAGCGAATTTTGACAATGGTCGGGTAGCCCGACCGTCGCGCCGTGTAGAAACCATCTCTGAAAGTTTCAACAACGTCAGAGCGATCGGCTTCAGCTATTTCATCTGCAATAGCACGAATATATTCGGTATCGTCCAGTTGCTGATTTTGTTTTGTTTTTTTCAGGCAGGCCCAGCATGACTAGGTTGAGTTTTTTGCTTTCAATCTCTACTGCTTCTTGAGCTGCCGTCGTCATCAGGGTAGACAGTTTTGGAAGTATAGCATCGAGCACGCGCGTCACAATTTGAGTAATTTGATCGTTTCCATCTACGCCGAGACCAGGTGCGGGTGGGGGAAGCACGGGTGCAGGCTGTGTAGGGTTGCTGGGTGGTTTGGCAAGAAAAGCAGTCACAGTGTTTTCACACTGACTACAAACCCAGTGAAATCCGGCACAATTTTCCACAAATTTGTACGCAGAGTCAGGCTACTTCAAACAACGCGTATGTGCCTATTTAAGACAGAACTTGCATTGAATTCCCTAGTCTGATTGTCTCACGTCAAGATTGCAGGTAAGACATAGATTAAGGGCAGGAGGAGGGACGACTGGCTTATCAGGGGAAACAACTGAAGCGAACGATTGCGCCGACGTCATGATCGAAGCGGTGGTCGTAGTAGTAGTAGTACAAGTATCAGTGGCAGTTTTTATTGGCGCGGAAGACGAATAAGAGGTGGGAGAGATAGTCTTTGCTGTCGTGGCCTTGACACCGCGTGAAGTTCCACCAGGCATGTGTGCAAACTTGGGGATACAATTGCAGAAAAATACAGATGAGATGTTATACTTTGGATCGGTGAAAGAGCAAACAGTATGAGGCTGAATAAAGCACGATTAAATATAATTAAATCCATAATCCGTCCCGCGAATGACCAGCCTGCAACAAGCAACTCCATTTGATTCAGCCATAGTCGCAGACTGAATCAGAGGTCAAAAAAGTGACATCCGCGACATCCCTATTTTTTTCCTTTGGACAGTCACTGGTAAACCATAACCATAACGTTCACTATTTTTTTAGTTTTAGAAGCACATGTAGAGGAAAGGTAAATCAGAAACCCAAACGGCTTTGGCCAACAGTGTTTTTGTGAAAAAATATGACAAGTAAAAATTATTTGGAAAATTTTGTCACACTCTAATTTTTCATTATGCAAAATTTTTATATTTTATAAAAAATTCTACAGGCTTGAGAACTGCACAGAAATTGGTGCGTGATATAGTGGTGTTGGGGGAAAACCCTAGTGCTTCCTGGCCGAACCTTCAGACATAGGCCCTTTTTGAGTATGTAGGTGGAAAGCGCATCCCAAACTGACGTACCAAACCAAAATTTTTGTGCAGTTCTGAGGCCTGTAGCATTTTTTATAAAATATCAGAATTTCGCATGTCGAAAAATTTCAAAGTGACACAGTTTTCTAAATTTTTGACTTTTCATAATTTTTCACAAAAACACTTGGCAAACGCCGTGTGCAATTATCAAGAGAGTTACGTTTCCTCTATACTTCTAAAGCTCAAAAACAGTGAAACCCTACGGGTGGATTTCACAAAGGTGGTTTTACTAAACCATGGTTTTACGTACGTTTTTATATGATTTGCACATAATTTCATTACGAAATATCTCCTGATTTGTTACGAATTTCTTAAATTTTCTTAAACCATGGTTTTAGCTCAGCTGAAATTTCAGCAAAACAGAGACCTGCTGCGTAGCAGGTTTCAAATTTCAACTGCGCTAAAACCATGGTTTAGGAAAATCCACGAAATTCGTAACGAATCAGGAGATATTTCGTGATGAAATTATGTGCAAATCATATAAAAACGTACGTAAAACCATGGTTTAGTAAAACCACCTTTGTGAAATCCACCCTACGCGTTTTGCGGGACAAAAACCCTAGTGCTTCCTGGCCGAACCTTCGGACATAGGCCCTTTTTGAGTATGTAGGTGGAAAGCGCATCCCAAACTGACGTACATACCAAACCAATTTTTGTGCAGTTCTGAGGCCTGTAGCATTTTTTATGAAATATCAAAATTTCGCATGTTGAAAAACTTCAAAGTGACAAAATTTTCCAAATTTTTGACTTTTCATAATTTTTCACAAAAACACTTTTGGCAAACACCGTTTGCAATTTTCAAGAGAGTTACATTTCCTCTATACGTCTAAAGCTCAAAAAAAGTGAAAAACGTTGTGGTTGACCTGTGACTCTTCAAAGTTTTGTGCGGGAAAAAACCCTATTGCGGGGAAAAAAACCTTATTTTGTTGGGTGACAATTTTTGGCTAAACTCACCAATTGTTGCTGCAAAAGTTAATTCATCTGGGCACAAAACATGCGTAGACTTCATTGAAACCGTTTATTTGGCCGCAAAACGTCGTTTTTTGTCGCTTTGGCCCATACCCCGAAAACCCCTTACGAAACCTGTTTTGGTGATGTTTCACATTTTGGCATTTTTTTGCAATATTTAGGTTTTAGCTGCTGCGTACCACTTAAATCCAAGTTTGATAGACGCGGGCGGTGTTTGTCCACTGTTTCTAACGTAATAAGCTCTAAAATCTGTTTTTAATCCTGTAAACCCAGAAAAAACCTAGAATATACCCAGAAAAAACCCAGAAAATACCCATAAAATATCCAGAAATAACCCAGAGAAAATCCAGAAAAATCCCAGAAAAAACCCAGAAGATATCCGGAAAAAACCGAGAAAAATCCTAGAAAAAACCCAGAAAATACCCAGAAAAAACCCGGAAAAATCCCAGAAAACCTGGAATATACCCAGAAAAAACCCAGAAAATTCCCAGAAAAAACCCAGAAAATACCCAGAAATAACCCAGAAAAACCCCAGAAAAAACCTAGAAAAAACCCAGAAAAAACCCAGAAAAATCCCAGAAAAAACCCAGAAAATACCCAGAAAATACCCGGAAAAAACCCAGAAAAATTCCAGAAAAAAACCTAGAAAATATCCAGAAATAACCCAGAGAAAATCCAGAAAAATCCCAGAAAAAACCCAGAAGATACCCAGAAAAAACCCAGAAAAATCCCAGAAAAGACCCAGAAAATACCCAGAAAAAACCCAGAAAAATCCCAGAAAACCTGGAATATACCCAGAAAAAACCCAGAAAATACCCAGAAAATATCCAGAAATAACGCAGAGAAAATCCAGAAAAATCCCAGAAAAAACCCAGAAGATACCCGGAAAAAACCCAGAAAAATCCTAGAAAAAAACCCAGAAAATACCCAGAAAAAAACAAGAAAAATCCCAGAAAACCTGGAATATACCCAGAAAAAACCCAGAAAATACCCAGAAAAAACCCAGAAAATACCCAGAAATAACCCGGAAAAACCCCAGAAAAAACCTAGAAAAAACCCAGAAAAAACCCAGAAAAATCAAGGAAAACACCCAGAAAATACCCAGACAATACCCGGAAAAAACCCAAAAAAATCCGAGAAAAAACCCAGAAAATACCCAGCAAAAATCCAGAAAAAACCCAGAAAAATCCCAGAAAACCTGGAATATATCCAGAAAAACCCCAGAAAAAACCCAGAAAATACCCAGAAAAAACCCAGAAAATACCCAAAAAAAACCAGAAATAACCCAGAAAAACCCCGAAAAAACCTAGAAAAAACCCAAAAAAAACCTAGAAAAATCCCAGAAAAAACCTAAGAAAAACTCACGGCCGATTGCACCAACTTATTCTCGAGCTATTCCAGAATAGTTATTCTCTAGGTTTTATTCTCCAACTTTTCCCCTGCACCATTAGAGAATAGCTCGAGAATAACTATTCTCGAGAATAGCTGGAGAATAACCTATTCTTCAGCTGTCCAATAAAAATGTGGCTGCATCATTGTTATCCAATCACAGCCTAGCAGACAGCCAATTGAGCTCGAATAAGCCAACATAAGCCCCGCCTACAGATTCGTTGTGTGAGCAGATTTGTTTCTCGTCCGCTCACCGAATCTACGTCGACTTGGGCCCAGTCAGTAACCTGATGGCGAACGAAACCCGAATGCGAGCATTTTTAAACTTTTTTGTTTTGTTCTTTTTACTCTAAATAAATAATATATGAGCTAAATAAACATGAATATGTTAAAAATATGGAAATTAGTATGTTTTACAAAAGTTATTAGGTTATTCTTCAGCTATTCCTGGTCTAGATCAGGAATAACTTACACATTACATGAGAATAAGCTATTCTCTAACTTTCGTTAGTGCAATAATGTTCGTTATTCTTCAGCTATTCCTGAGCTATTCTATAACTATTCTTGAGCTATTCTCCAACTTCGAGAATAACTATTCTCGAGCTTAAATATTGGTGCAATGAAAATTTATTTTATTCCTGAGCTATTCTCGAGCTATTCCTATTCTTGAGCTATTCTTTGTTGGTGCAATCCGGGGCCAGAAAAAACCCAGTAAATACCCAGAAAAAAGCCGGAAAAATCCCAGAAAACCCCCAAAAATACCTAGGCAACATCCAGAAAAAACCCAGAAAGCTCCCAGAAAAAACCCAGAAAGTGAGACTGGAAGGCAGAAAAAACCCAGAAAAATCCCGGAAAAAAACCCAGAAAATTCCCAGAAATCAATAGAAAAACCCCAGGGAAAACCCAGAAAAAACCCAGAAATTCGACAAATGGAGTTAGAAAAAAGCCAGAAAAAACCAAGAAAAAACCCAGAAAATTTTTTCTGGTGTTTTTCTGGGTTTTTTTCTGGAAAAAGTTTTACTGTGACCTCACAGTGGCATATGTATTTGGGGTGGGGGAGCTGGGTGGGCTGCAGCCCCCCTTGGCGGTTGGAGCCGAATATATGTAATAGTCTAATATTAAGGGGGCGCTCCGGGAATCAAGGATTTTGGCCGTATTTTTTCAAAACAGCCAAAATGACCTATCACTCTTGAAGGAAAGTTGCCCAAAATACTATTTCTGATGTTTTGACGTGCATATCTCTATAGCAAAAAATTTGGAAAAAATTGGACAATTTATATACTGATTTATTTGAATTTTACACAAATTCAGCAAGTAAGCCAGCGCATCAACGCTTTTTGAGGTTTTGCAAACAGACTATACGTAGATTTTATTAGTCGTAATAAAACGCCCCTTAGGGGGGCGCTCCGGGAAGCGGGGGTTACATCGAAAATTGGCAAAAAAGTTGGCAAATATCAAACTTTACTATACATATATGTAGTATGGCACAAAGGAACACTGGAGGCAAAACTTCAAATCACGTGATCATGTCACGTGACTCCCAGAGCACCAAACGTGAGTGAATTTTCGGCAAACGATAACTCTGCTTATACTTTGCGTATAGTCACACTTTATATACCAAAATGTAGCTTATGTGCTTCTCTAGTTGAACATTATTTTGGTTTTTAACATTTATGTCGGATTTGGATAAAAAATGTCATTATGTGAAAATCACAGGAAACCCAATGCGGCGAAAAGTTGATGATATTTTGTTGAAATATTTTTGAAAAAATTTTCTTTTGTATTTCATTTATTTTTCAACAAAAATTCAACAAATTTTCAACAATTTTTTTGCAACATTTCTGTTATATTTCGATGAAAATTCTACTAAAATTCAACGTAATTTCACTATATTTTCAACAAAATTTCGTCACATTTTCAACAAAATTTTCAGTAAAATTTCAACAAAATTTCATTTATTTTTCAACAAAATGTCAACAAATTTTCAACAATTTTTTGAAAAATTTCTGTTATTTTTCCATGAAATTTCTACTAAAATTCAACGTAATTTCAATAATTTTTCAACAAACTTTTGTCACAATTTCAACAAAATTTTCAGTAAAATTTCAACAAAAGTTCATTCATTTTTCAACAAACTTTCATCACAATTTCAACAAAATTTTCAGTAAAATTTCAACAAAATTTCATTCATTTCTCAACAAAATTTCGTCACAAGTTTAACAAAATTGTTAGTAAAATTTTAACAAAATTTCGTTCATTTTTCACTAAAATTTCACTCGAAATTTCAACAATATTTCAACAGTTTTTCCAATTTACCACCAAAAAGTGTCGTAACTGAACAATGTTTCATCTGTGCTTTCATTGTTTTGTCAAAAAAATTCAATGAAGTATCAGGTTAGATGCAGTTGGGGGGGAATAGTGGACCTATTTCTTTTAGTAGAGCACCTTGGGGGAAGCATTTTTGGTCGTATAACACGAGGCAGAATCGTCGCCAGGCCGAAAATGTTGCACAAGGCCGAATCGTCACGAGGCCGAATCGTCGCCAGGCCGAATCGCCTTTATTATTTTATGGCAACATTTAGGCTTAGCTATCAGAAATTTTCCTAAAAATTTCTATCTTCTGACCTAAACCTAAGGCTGAGTCTAAGCCTAAGCCTGAACCTAAGCCTAAGCCCAAGCCTAAATTAAGCATACGTTTAAAAATGGCGATTCGGCCTGGCGACGATTCGGCCTCGTGACGATTCGGCCTCGTGTAGACACGCCGCATTTTTGCATGAAGAACCCCTATTTCGTTTTTTGGATTTCCTGAAATACGACCCCCGAAATTTGAACCCTCAGTGAGGGACAGTTTTCGCAATTTTTTTCGGAAACTCGTGCTTTTTCCGTTCTAAACGTGTTTAAGGGGGTAATTGCGTTTTTAGGTGTTTTTTGGAAAGCCATAGCTCGGCGTTTACAAATTCAAATCGCAAGCGGTTTTTTGCATTAAGTAGACCCAAGTTTTGCCATCATTAAGTGTGTGTTTTGAAAGTCATCCGTTGCTTATCTTTTTAGGACAAGCGTTTAAAAAAAATTTGTCCTTTCCAAAATTCATGTTTTTTACAAAAAGTTTGCGCCACAGTTCTGAATCATACGATTACCTGTTGGGGCTGAAAGTTGACATAGTTTTTAATACGTCTAAAATCCCCAGGCATGTCCCCCACTTCTTCGACAAACTAGTCAATTTACTAGAGAAAATAGCTTGGGCGTAGAATTAAGCTCAGGGCTTAGGCTTAGTTTTTATCAGGCTCAGGCTTAGGTACTGAAAAATAGAAATTTTCAGGAAACATCCTGCCAGCTTAGCCTAAAGAATCCTTTCAGCTTAGCCGAGACAAAATTTTGGGGGTTAGAGATCAGATTGGGGGCATGGCTGACGATGGGGGTTTCATATTTTTATTAAAAGATGGGGTAGGAAGCGAATTAGAATCAAAATAATTCCCCCCCCGCTTCGGTCTGACCCATCATTACGCACTCACAGCTATCCCAAAACAAATATTATAGCCATTTTTGGCTTCAGACTTTGGCCTAAGTTGAAGTTCACTTCCAAAAACACTGAAAATACGATTTTCAAGGGGTCATAGCTTGATAGCTCAGAAAGTCCAAATTTGTGCATAGTGGTTCTATTTTAAAAAATGCTTCGCTCAAGGTGCTCTTCTCCAAAAATAGATCCACTCCACTATTCCCCACCCCAGCTGCTCTTGAACCAAATTTGTTGAAAAATTAACAAAAAATTGATGAAATTTTACTAAAAAAATGTAAACTTACTGTTAATAGCCGAATGTTAAATTGATGAAAATTTATGAAAAAATAATGATTAATAGGACGAAATTTTAAAGAAAAAAATGTAAACTTACTGTTAATAGAAGAATGTTAAATTGATGAAAACTTGTTGAAAAAATGATGATAAATTGATGAAATTTAACAGAAAAAATGTAAACTTACGGTTGATAGCTGAATGTAATATTTATGAAAATGTGTTGAAAAAATGATGATAAATTGACGAAATTTAACCGAAAAAGTTAAACTTACTATTGATAGCAGAACGTTAAATTGTTGAAATTTTGTTCAAAAAATGATGATAAATGGATGAAATTTTACTAAAAAATATAAACTTACTATTGATAGCAGAACGTTAAATTGATGAAAATTTAATGATAAATTGATGAAATTTTACAGAAAAAATGTAAACTTTTTGTTGATAGCAGAACGTTAAATTGATGAAAATTTGTTGAAAAAATGATGATAAAAAGATTGAAAATTTGTTGAACGTTGCACTCAGATTTCGTTTTTTAGTTGAAAATTAGTTGAAAAGTCTTGGATATGTTATTGAAATCTTGCTGAAATAGGTTCAGATTTTTGTATAAATTTTGTTGATATTTTGTTGAAAAAATTTCGATATTTTACTGAAATGCAGCAGATCTTTTGTTGAATTTTGAGTGATAATTAGTAGAAATTACAGTGAAATATTGCTAAATTTTTCTTGTTATTTTGAGTATAATTTATTGTTATTTTTTCATCTAATTGGGCTTCCTGTTTTGTTTTTAAGCACAATTAGATGAAAAAATAACAATAAATTATACTCAAAATAACAAGAAAAATTTAGCAATATTTCACTGTAATTTCTACTAATTATCACTCAAAATTCAACAAAAGATCTGCTGCATTTCAGTAAAATATCGAAATTTTTTCAACAAAATATCAACAAAATTTATACAAAAATCTGAACCTATTTCAGCAAGATTTCAATAACATATCCAAGACTTTTCAACTAATTTTCAACTAAAAAACGAAATCTGAGTGCAACGTTCAACAAATTTTCAATCTTTTTATCATCATTTTTTCAACAAATTTTCATCAATTTAACGTTCTGCTATCAACAAAAAGTTTACATTTTTTCTGTAAAATTTCATCAATTTATCATTAATTTTTCAACAAATTTTCATCAATTTAACGTTCTGCTATCAATAGTAAGTTTATATTTTTTAGTAAAATTTCATCCATTTATCATCATTTTTTGAACAAAATTTCATCAATTTAACGTTCTGCTATCAATAGTAAGTTTAACTTTTTCAGTTAAATTTCGTCAATTTATCATCTTTTTTTCAACACATTTTCATAAATATTACATTCAGCTATCAACAGTAAGTTTACATTTTTTCTGTTAAATTTCATCAATTTATCATCATTTTTTCAACAAGTTTTCATCAATTTAACATTCTTCTATCAACAGTAAGTTTACATTTTTTTCTTTAAAATTTCGTCCTATTAATCATTATTTTTTCATAAATTTTCATCAATTTAACATTCGGCTATTAACAGTAAGTTTACATTTTTTTAGTAAAATTTCATCAATTTTTTGTTAATTTTTCAACAAATTTGGTTCAAGAGCAGCTGGGGTGGGGAATAGTGGAGTGGATCTATTTTTGGAGAAGAGCACCTTGAGCGAAGCATTTTTTAAAATAGAACCACTATGCACAAATTTGGACTTTCTGAGCTATCAAGCTATGACCCCTTGAAAATCGTATTTTCAGTGTTTTTGGAAGTGAACTTCAACTTAGGCCAAAGTCTGAAGCCAAAAATGGCTATAATATTTGTTTTGGGATAGCTGTGAGTGCGTAATGATGGGTCAGACCGAAGCGGGGGGAATTATTTTGATTCTAATTCGCTTCCTACCCCATCTTTTAATAAAAATATGAAACCCCCATCGTCAGCCATGCCCCCAATCTGATCTCTAACCCCCAAAATTTTGTCTCGGCTAAGCTGAAAGGATTCTTTAGGCTAAGCTGGCAGGATGTTTCCTGAAAATTTCTATTTTTCAGTACCTAAGCCTGAGCCTGATAAAAACTAAGCCTAAGCCCTGAGCTTAATTCTACGCCCAAGCTATTTTCTCTAGTAAATTGACTAGTTTGTCGAAGAAGTGGGGGACATGCCTGGGGATTTTAGACGTATTAAAAACTATGTCAACTTTCAGCCCCAACAGGTAATCGTATGATTCAGAACTGTGGCGCAAACTTTTTGTAAAAAACATGAATTTTGGAAAGGACAAATTTTTTTTAAACGCTTGTCCTAAAAAGATAAGCAACGGATGACTTTCAAAACACACACTTAATGATGGCAAAACTTGGGTCTACTTAATGCAAAAAACCGCTTGCGATTTGAATTTGTAAACGCCGAGCTATGGCTTTCCAAAAAACACCTAAAAACGCAATTACCCCCTTAAACACGTTTAGAACGGAAAAAGCACGAGTTTCCGAAAAAAATTGCGAAAACTGTCCCTCACTGAGGGTTCAAATTTCGGGGGTCGTATTTCAGGAAATCCAAAAAACGAAATAGGGGTTCTTCATGCAAAAATGCGGCGTGTCTACACGAGGCCGAATCGTCACGAGGCCGAATCGTCGCCAGGCCGAATCGCCATTTTTAAACGTATGCTTAATTTAGGCTTGGGCTTAGGCTTAGGTTCAGGCTTAGGCTTAGACTCAGCCTTAGGTTTAGGTCAGAAGATAGAAATTTTTAGGAAAATTTCTGATAGCTAAGCCTAAATGTTGCCATAAAATAATAAAGGCGATTCGGCCTGGCGACGATTCGGCCTCGTGACGATTCGGCCTTGTGCAACATTTTCGGCCTGGCGACGATTCTGCCTCGTGTTATACGACCAAAAATGCTTCCCCCAAGGTGCTCTACTAAAAGAAATAGGTCCACTATTCCCCCCCAACTGCATCTAACCTGATACTTCATTGAATTTTTTTGACAAAACAATGAAAGCACAGATGAAACATTGTTCAGTTACGACACTTTTTGGTGGTAAAATGGAAAAACTGTTGAAATATTGTTGAAATTTCGAGTGAAATTTTAGTGAAAAATGAACGAAATTTTGTTAAAATTTTACTAACAATTTTGTTAAACTTGTGACGAAATTTTGTTGAGAAATGAATGAAATTTTGTTGAAATTTTACTGAAAATTTTGTTGAAATTGTGATGAAAGTTTGTTGAAAAATGAATGAACTTTTGTTGAAATTTTACTGAAAATTTTGTTGAAATTGTGACAAAAGTTTGTTGAAAAATTATTGAAATTACGTTGAATTTTAGTAGAAATTTCATGGAAAAATAACAGAAATTTTTCAAAAAATTGTTGAAAATTTGTTGACATTTTGTTGAAAAATAAATGAAATTTTGTTGAAATTTTACTGAAAATTTTGTTGAAAATGTGACGAAATTTTGTTGAAAATATAGTGAAATTACGTTGAATTTTAGTAGAATTTTCATCGAAATATAACAGAAATGTTGCAAAAAAATTGTTGAAAATTTGTTGAATTTTTGTTGAAAAATAAATGAAATACAAAAGAAAATTTTTTCAAAAATATTTCAACAAAATATCATCAACTTTTCGCCGCATTGGGTTTCGTTGTTTTCTAACTCTTTTCTGGTTAATTTCTGGGTTTTTTTCTAGTTATATATATACATATACGCGGAACAACCCCATGCCACCGAGGAAAAAAACATAGTGCCTTCTTGGGAAATGGTCTTCTTTTGAATGGTCTTACTGTATATAGCAGTGGCGTATTTAGGGGGGGCTGGGTGTGCTGCAGCCCCCCCCCCCTCTGCGGTTTGCGCACCCCCCTTAGAGGGTCGCAGCCCCCCCTTTGAGCGGCGGCGGCTCACTCCTCATCGCAGCCGCCCCCCTTTGAGCGTTGAGCGGCGGTGGCTCACCCCTCAACATGGTGGCTCACAATTGCTCCGCACCCCCCCCCCCGCGGAGGGAGGCTCCCACCCGGTCCCCCCCCCCCCCCCCCCCCCCCCCCCCCCCCCTCTCTCTCCCCCGCCACCCGCCACGGGGCGCACGACACAAAGAGGGGGAAATAAAAATACAGATACACATATATACAGATACACAACTGCATAAGTTGCAAAGCTGATAATAATATTGGTTATTCACTTTTTAAATCACAAAACCTATGAAGATTTTGTGGTATATATATTATATTATAGAAGACGATTGGATGAAATCAGCCCAAATATGCATTTTCTCAGTATATATTTGGGATCAAGTGCAGTTGGGGGGGGGGGAAATAGTGGACCTATTTTTTGAAGTAGAGCACCTTGAGGGAAGCATTTTTTGTAATAGAACCCCTATCCACAAATTTGGATTTTCTGAGCTATGACCCCTTGAAAATGGCATTTTCAGTGTTTTTGGACGTAAACGTAGGCCAAAGTTCGAAGCCAAAATTGGCTATAATCTTTGTTTTCGGATAGTTTTGAGTGTGTTATGATGTTTTAAGGCATCGTCTAGGCTTAGTTGGCAGGATTCTCTAGGCTAAGCTGGCAGGATTTTTTCTGAAAGTTTCGATTTTTTATTGCCTAAGCCTAAGCCTGATACTAAGCCTAAGCCACATACTAAGCCTAAGCCACATACTAAGCCTAAGCCCTAAGCCTAAGCCCAAGCTTAAATTAAGGCCAAGTTTGAATTTGGTCAAAAATTGGACGTTTCTGGCAAATTCGGCCAATTTTTCGGCTGAAACCCGGTCAAAGACCCTTTGTTTTGATTCTAATAAATTGTAAACAGTAATCTGACACCATTTAGACACGATTAGAAAGCAAAAATCAAGGGCTTTGGAAAAATAATTGTAAAACGTCCCTCACTGAGGGTTCAGATTTCGGGGGGTCATATCTCAGAAAATCCAAAAAATGAAATAGGGGTACTTGAAGCAAAAATGCTTCCCCCAAGGTGCTCTACTAAAAAAAAATAGGTCCACTATTTCCCCCCCCCAACTGCATTTAACACCGTCCGCGTTAACCATTCTTGTATTAAGTGGTACACAGCAGCTAAAGCCTAAATATTGCGAAAAATGCCAACTTTTGTTGAAACATCACCAAAACAGGTTTCGTAAGGGGTGTCGGGGTATGGGCCAAAATGACAATAAACGACGTTTTACGGCCAAATAAACGGTTTCAATGAAGTCAACGCATGTTTTTAGCCCAGATGAGTCAACTTGTGTGGCAACAGTGGGTGAGTTTAGCAAAAAATTGTCGTCAAACAAATTAGGTTTTTTTCCCCGCAATATGGTTTTTTCCCGCACAAACTTTGAACAGTCACAGGTAAACCACAACGTTTTTCACCGTTCTTGAGCTACAGAAGTATAGAGGAAAGGTATTTTGTTTGAAAAATGCAAACGGCGTTGGCCAAAACTGTTTTTGTAAAAAATTATGACAAGTCAAAATATTTGGAAAATTTTGTCATTTTGAAATTTTTCACATGCAAAATTTTGATATTTCATTAAAAATGCTACAAGACTTAGAACTGCACTAAAATTGGTAAGGTAAGTCAGTTTCAGATGCGCTCTCGACCTGACCTACATACTCAAAAAGGGCCTATGTTTAAAGGTTCTACCAGGAAGCACTAGGGTTTTTTCTCCGCAAAATGCGTAGGGGTTTTCCCGCACCACTATATATAATATATATAATATATACCATGATAAAAATGTGACGTTTGGAGGGCGATAATTAGCAGAAAGATTGCCGTTGACTGATCCGATCGATGTATATGGGCCACAGAAAGACCTGAAAACATGAAAATATTGTTTTTTGCACGATTCGCAGGTTCGTTTTGAAACACTCATCTACCCGGTTTACATTCGGTTTGGGAAAAATGTTTTCACCCGTAAAATGCTACCCACCTCATCTTAATAAAAGTAAAAAACCCCATGGCCCTGATCTGATCTCTAGCCCCCAAAATAACTTTGCCGCTTTTAATGAACATATAAAAAAACCAAGATTTAAACTCAGCAGAAAAAAGGAAGAAACACGAAAGTACAATAAATTAATGTACAATAACGATATATATGATATATAACATGACATAAAAGGTATATAAAGGACTTTAAGAACGTTACAAAACGATTTAGTAAAAGCAGAAAAAAGTTAGAAAAAAGTCAGAAAAAAACAGAAAAAAGCTAGAAAAAAAACTAGATCGTATTTTGAGAAAGTTTGAAAAATCTAAAAATACTCACATCGCATTATAAAACAATCAGAAAAGCAATATAAAAAATACTAAAAAAGCTGGAAAAACCAATTTAAACCCACCAAAAACACCGGAAAATACAGAAAAAGTAAGCTAAAATAATGCATTACAATGAGAATTACAGACACAAAAGACTAAAACAAATGACAAAAAGGGCGTAAAAGTACTCCAAAAACATTAAAAACCGATTTGGGGCAAATCTAAAAGTTAGAAAAAAACCAGAAAAAAACTAGATCGTATTTTGAGAAAGTCAGAAAAAAACTAGAAAAAAACTAGATCGTAAGTTAGAAAAAAAACTAGAAAAAAAACCAGAAAAAAGTTAGAAAAAAACTAGATAATTTTTTCTGGTTTTTTTCTAACTAGAAAAAAGTTAGAAAAAATCCAGAAGAAAACCAGATAATTTTTTACGATCTAGTTTTTTCTGGAAATAATTTTCCTGTGGGCTGCGACCCTCTAAGGGGGGCTCAAAACGCTAAGGGGGGGGCTGCAGCCCCCACAGCCCCCTCCCTAAATACGCCACTGGAAGGCAACAAAAAAACGAAATTTTCAGAAAAAAATCCTGCCAGCTTAGCCTAGAGAATCCTGCCAACTGAGCCTAGACGATGACTTAAAACATCATAGCTCAGAAAATTCAAATATGTGGATAGGGGTTCTATTGCAAAAAATGCTTCCTTCAAGGTGCTCTACTCCAAAAAATAGGTCCACTATTTCCCCCCCCCAACTGCAGTTGATCCCAAAAATTCAGCGTCGGCATGCTCGAAAATTTTTTCCTGGCCAAAAATTAACACCCCCACCAAGTATGTGCATACATGTACACGGGGTCTCGGTCTGGGGGGGGGTTCCCCCCTTTTTTCCTTTGGGGGGTTCCCCTATATTTTGTCCCAAAAACGCGAAAATTTCCAATTTTTGCCTAAAAATTGGAAATTTTTTGCGAAATTTCGATATTTTTAGCGATTTTTTCGTTTTTTTGGTCATTGAGCTTTTACGGCGGCGATTTTGTGGTTTCAGAGAGGGGGCTTGGCCGACGGGAAAATCTAAGCTTCCCAATTCAAACGCCCACCCCCACCAAGCCCCAGTATATACAGGTGTAGTCAGTGCATGTTCATTGTAAAAAATGTTCACATAATTGAACTGGCGAGCGCATGTTGCTGCGACAGGAATATAATCTTCAGCTGTTCAGTGTCAAACTAGTTGACAAACTGCACAATCTGCAAATGCACCGTCTATTGCAGATTGCCATGGAAACAGATTTTGACGGAATTGATTCGTTGTCAGATTTCCAACTGTCGGATCCTTGGCTTGTCTCGTCAGTGGATGATAGTGATATGTGGAATTTGACCGATTCGTTGGATCAGCCGATGGCAGCAGACTCTATTTCCTTGACCAGCTTGAAATCTGAGACAAGCAGCTTTAGCAGTAAATCCAGTGTTTCAGTGGAATCTCAAAGCCATCCCATCTCCGCTTCTCCATCTAGCAGCTGTGGCCACCCCAGTCCGCCCAAAACTCATGATTTGTCCATTTGTAAAGTGTCTGATTTGCCACAGATTTCCGTCAGAGTAGTGCGGCCTGCTTTAAACAATGGACCTACAACTTATTTGCTTCTGCCGGCAGCTGCCGAAAGTGATTGTAAGGAGGTCATTGCTAGTCAAGGTTAGCGTTTGATTCAAGATTACAATTTCGAGCTGTATGTTTAGCCAATCGGGGAGAAAAAACCTAATTTCAAAACTTTTAGTCTTATCCCAAATCCAAGTCCCATTATATAATATACAAAATTGAAATTTTATTTCATAATCAGGCCTTTCCTTAAGTAGTACAATGCACCAAAAAACTATTTGGTATCAGTTACATAATCGTGGCAGAAGTTTTGACCTGAAGGTCTGGGAAAACCACTCAACGTTGGGTTATAAACCCAATTTCATCGATCAAAAGAATGGACCACGAGCATGCCTGTTGTTAAGCCTGCATGTTAAACATACATTTTATTATAGAGTATATTTTCTATTTTTCTAGTTTTTTTGGGAGGGGAAGGGGATGGATAATCCAAAGTGGAGGGGGGGAGGTTTTTTCTCTGCATTGTGTTTGTAATTAGTTTTTTTTACCCAATATATAAAGTTGAATATGTCAGCGTTTGTGTGCGTGTGTGGGAGATTCGAAAGCTTAACTGCAAGTTCAAAACTTTAACAATGAAGCTAATAAAATGACCTGCAGTTCATGACCAGCGCGCAAAAAAACTGAAGTGACCGTTGTCCTACACAACTTATGTAGTGCTTAGCAAAGTGGGGGGAGAATCAAAAAAGTGGGGCGGGTCGGTGGTCGACCAGGGTTTTTCTGGGCAAAATACGGCGCAAATGCTCAAGATTTTGAAATTTTGCTCACCAAAATTGAAATTTTGCTCAGATTCTGCTCACCGCTCTGAAGGGACCCTCCCTTGGTTTTTTATGGTCGGCTGAAAAAAATTTCCGATAGGTCTCCAATTGACAAAATTTGGCCTAAAAATCAAATCAATCATTTTTTTCTGGGGGCTGCTTGCCGCAGACCCCTGCAACTTCGCGGGTTAGTGTTTCCTGCTTCTATTCTTTACGAAAGCATACGCCCCTGTATATATGCATTGGTATGTATAGGTGCATCGCGCATCTTTTAATTGCTTAATGTGCAGTCGGAATTTTTTTTCTCCGTGAATTTTAGCACAAGACTACAAGGGTGCTAACTCCTTTGGTCGTTTGTTGCCCGTCCCAAAAAAAAATTCTCTGAAACGTCTCGAATAATGACAATTGTAGTCATTTTACGGTGCCCAATGTCAAAATTTTTTGTAATATTTACAGATTTGATAGCTTTTGGACCCTCACTGGCCCAACAAAGGTGTACTTTTTTGTGTTTTGAGCCACTTCTCTTCACTTTGAGCTTGAGGTCTCACTTCACAAAAATTAGCATTGTTTTTGATCGAAATGTGCTAATAAGTGTCGCTTTTGGCGTTAAAAGTGCAATAATACCGCTTTTCTGGGTACGCGTCTGGCGGTTACCAAGCATAAAACGTAAACTAGCCGATTTACGATTTGCTCACCGATCTGAAATTTTGCTCACTGAAATTGAAATTTTGCTCAATTTTGCTCACGATTTTTTTTGAAAAAAAACCTTGCGGTCGACCAATAGTTTGGGTCTCAGAAATAATCGCAGCACTGCACCTCTCATATAACACGTGTTAAATTTTTACATTTCCTTTGTATGAATTGAAAATTTTTTCTTTTAGTGGACTTGTCAGCTGCAAAACGAGTCTCAATTGCCCCAACTACGCGTTTGTTGGTCCGAAATCAGGAAAAGCTTGACCCAAACTCTACTCAAGTCGCGCAAAGTCCAGATCTTCGACTTTCATGTCAAGGCAGCTTTACTCAAGGAGCAAGCGGTATGGTCACTGGTCACGTTATCAGAATCAGAGTGTTTTGAGTCTGGTTTGTTGGCAAATATATATACTACGACTTTGGTTGTAGCGAATTTATGTATTTTAACCCGCCATCCTGTGGTGTAGAGCTACAGACTTTACGAATCGCCTATCGCTCTCCCATGGCTTTCTTTTTTTCTGGGTATTCCTAAGGGATGGCACTTACCCGTTGTCCTTAAGTATTTCTGGAGTCAAAACTTTTTCGCATTTATCGTAAAAAGTAATTGTCTTCAAGGGTATATATTTGGGGTGCTGCACATCAGGAAGCCGTTTGTGTCTGTAACTTTCAATTGGTTCCACCGAAAGGGTGACCAAATGGTGAAATTTTCGAATTTGGGAGTTGATGCATCTAGGGGTAATTTGAGCTCTGGAACACGCATAGAGGGTCTCCTGTCTAGAATATAGGGTTCCCTTACCCGTAGGCAACCCGTCGTAGGTACTGGACTGTTTTTTGTTGTTGCAGTCACCCGACCGCCTCCCACGCCACCAGATTCGGACAGCAACAGCAGTCTGGAGGATAAATCAGCTGCAAATGGCTGCCCCACTCTGAGATCGAGCCAGCCGAAAAAGACACGTCTCAGTGTTTCTGCGAAAGCGCATCACTCGGATTATGGCCTAACCGTGGTGTCTTCTCAGGATTCCATTGATTCACATCATAATTCTTCGGCTGCCACGACCAACCGGGCGCGAATTGGCAGCACTGTGGAAAGTCGCACACCTAGTCTTGAATCCAACAGCAGAGGTCGACGACTGTTTCAACGGTCCAAAATCTACGACTTGGCTCGTAAATTAGAACTGATCAGTGCGCAGGTAATGAAGCTTTGTTGGGTTGTATTATTATTAAGGTCGCTTACTGTTTTGTTGTTTTATGTGTATACATATACAAGAAAAAACGTTCACTATTATAATGCAGAATATAATAATATATATATATATACAGAAGCCGTTATAACAACAATGAAAACTCTGCGCTCTGGAACACCGATGTTTACCGCAACTAATAACTAGCATTACTTATTCTGCAATATTTTTAGCTAACTGACTACATTGTGCGTCTAATTTCAGAATTTGGACAGTCAATATGGATACCTTCATTTAACAGAGGAGGAGGTTGTGACTCTGCAACAAGATCGCAAAAACGTTCCCATTCAGTTCCCACTCAACAGGCAACAAATGGAGCACATTAAACTAGCCCGGCGAAAAATTTTAAATAAGGTGCAAGAATTTAGTTTTAGTACTGTGTAGTTGCTGTTTCAAAAGTGACTGCATCAGTTGTGACCTGGGGCCCGTTTCAATAAACTCACAGGCCCACAATTGTGAGATTTGTTAGTGCAAAATCAGGTGATTCGAAATGAATTGACATATAATTTCATTACGAATCACCTGATTTTGCAGCCAAATTTGTCACAATTGTGCGCCTGTGAATTTATTGAAACCGGCCCCTGTCAATCAATATTTTGGTAGGCACAGTTTAGCATGGCTGTGTCTCTATATAAAACGGCCATTTTGGCGAAAAACCGTTGTTTGGTAATTATAATATGGACTTTTAACCCAGGCAGGGCACTTTCCACCGCTCTTGTCTTCTCTTTTTGTGTGCGATTCAAAGTAATGCTGAGTTTTATCAGAAGGCTAAGTCAATTTTTGTGAATACCCAATATTCGCCAATGTATTGAGACTATTACCCCTCAGCGTCAGCGATTGAAACTCTGTGTAGTATATATGCCATATTATGTTGATATGAATGGGAATAATATGAATCATACATGTAACGCGAACACGGTCCAAATTTTGGGGACCCTCCCCCTGATCGGCTAAAAATACCCCAAACTGTTCACAATTTTGTAAAATTTTCCCAACAAAGTGCCATTTTTCACTAAATTTTGCCCAAATTTTCGGGACCCTCCCACCGGCCACTCGATTTTTTGGGAGGGGGGTCACCCATCTCACCCTCATACATGTATGATATGAATGGTATGATATGAAATTATTAACCTGCTTTTTTTCCACTCTGAGGTTACCTGCAACGTTCACAGTGCTGACTGGTTATTTGATCCTTTGTGATTTATAATGCTGTCGGCTGTCGTGTTTATACATTTAAGATGTTTTTTGCTACTGTAGCTATCAGCACACGAGTGTCGCAGGAAAAACCGGGAGTACACGGAAGCCTTGGAACGACAGTAAGTTGTGTTTGGTAGATAGCACGATGTGGAGTACACTCAGTAATTTATACACAACGTTATCTGAAGCGCCAACTTGCTGGCCTCTTTAAATTACTGTTTATTTGAAAATTTTGTTCGGTACGTTTTTTTGATTTGCAGTGTATTAATTTATAATATTTATGGTGTCTTGTGCCAGTGTGTCAAACGTTTGCGCCGCAAGAACAGCACTTACGCAACAGTTAACCATTATGGCAGCTCCATAGCATGTAGTCACATCTGTAGCAGAGTTTTTCAGATTGGAAAAGTGATGCAATATTTTTAGAATGTGAAATTTGGTGCAATATTTGTGAAGTCATTTTAATATGAAGCGAAACAGTCCTTGTTGTTGAAAATTGTCTGTGTCAATTCACACTTCATGTAGTCGGTATCGGCAGCAAATGAGTGAAACGGCATACATCATGAAATTTACTTGCTCTTGAGGGGCTAGTCCTACTGGCAAGGGCATGGAAGCGTTTGTGCTTCCATTAATTAAGTAAGCCAGTGAGTGATGTTCTAGGGTGGAGACAGTTTCGTTCGAAAATAGCGATCTTCGACGTCGCTTAGACCAAATGGAAGCCAGCAATCGCTCGTTGTTGGCCGAGCTGACGCAGCTGCGTTCCGTAGTCGCTGGGGAGGACAAGAATATACTCGGGAAACGGTCGGCTGACGGTAGCAGACAGAAGTCGGCCAGCAGTGCAACTACTTGTTTGTTGGTAAGCTTGGAAACGTTGACACTTTGGTGGCTTTTAACTGGGTGTCCTAATTGTTCTTAAGTACTAGTACTTATTTTTTTTGGCGGAGAAGGGAAGCTTTGGCAACAAAACAGGAAAATAATTTCGACCGAGGCGTGTGAACACTGAACACAATTTCTATTGGCTTATTCACAAATTTGAGTTACCTGGACTAGATTAACTGAAGTAACCGAAACCACTAGACACAGTTACAAAAACGTTTTCAAATTATACACAGTTTCTCCTCTGTTTGGATAAAGATGCACAATTTAAAAAAAACATGTAATTCCATGTGAAGTTATTTTCACTGATTCTATTAATTCCATTAAATGAATCCAAATTTATTAATAGCCCCTATGTAGCCATATTTCTACATATGTAGTAAACACATGAATTTTATTTTAGCTTTTTGGCCTTCTTTTCGCCCTGTGCGTGCCGTATATTGGATCGTTCAGCAGCAACTTGTTTGGCTTCAAATCTTCGTCACCTGTCAAGACTATGGCACCAACAAATGAAGATTACATATCTACTGAAAGTAAAGTTTAGATAATATTCATGTCAGTTGTAGAACTGTATCAATTTTGTATTCGGAGAAATAGTTTAAATGTTGCTGTTGGAGAAATATTAATCGGTATAAAACAAGTTCAAAAAGTTTAATATTTACTATTTAGTGTAATATGATGAAGTTGAAAAAACAGAGTCATTGATGGATGGGGCAGAATGTACCCACCCTCCCTCCTCGGCAGACTTTATACACCCCCATCAACCTCAGGCCTGCTTTGATGGTTGAAAAGTGCCTAAAAAATCAGCTGGGTAGCGAAAACTTTGCGTCTTTCGCGAGAAGGAAGCCCATTTTAGAAACCACAAATTCCACCCAAGTTCATGCACCCCCCTCACCGATTGCATCTGTGCAATATAATTTTTTGGCGATTACGAAAGGTCGATACAACCAAACTTGCTGAATTCTGAACTAAAACAGAGCTTTTGATATTTGATACTGAAATCTATTACCGACTGCTTAGATTTTTGATAATGGTGTTTAGCTTTGATTTAGCAGTTTATTCAGTTCCATAGCATTGGATCAGGATAGTAATTCAACCAGTGAGGCAGAGGGCAGAGGCTCGTTTCATACTTTTACAGCATTATGTCCGTTCAGCCGGCAAAATTACGATACAATCATGCCGCAAATAGTGTTTAAGATCAGATTGTTACGTGATTATTTCGTAATTTTACCAGCTGAACGGGCGCACGGATACGGCTGTAAGTATGAATCGACCCTGACTGAGACTTTGTTGATGGAGCTGGTATATATTTAGGGCTGGCCACCCGCACTTTGCTTTCGCTGGTCGCAGAGGAAGGCGATGCCAACAACTGTCGAGCCACAGAGTTTCCCGGAGAGCCCTTGGTTTGTCAGCAGCTGGACCCAGAGCTAAGTCCGGACGATCTCAAAGGAGCATATCATGTGACCTATGAAGATGAACACTCATTGGATGAGGACGGCAATAATTATCTTATTGTGAATGGAAATTTTTCGGTCTACTCGTATTTTATTGTGAATGAAACTGCATTTGAGGCGGCAAATATTAGTCTGGATTACTATGTGCCACAAAGCATTCTTGTGGCTGGTTGATGCTCCTTGCTGCCTTGGCACATAGTTGTAGGAAGGGACACGAGTTAGACGTAGGTTTCTTGGAACACACCCGACGATCATCTGGGATCCCAATCTTTCTCTTATTATATTTTCGTATACCGTATTTGCTAATATTACTAGTTTTTTCTATAAAACAGCCAAGCCAATAAGACAGTGTAGTAAATGATGGATTGGATGCTATTGTGTTTTGTACATAGTACCAAGAGTGCATAATAAGAAGAGTATGACACTCGTCCAATTCCTGGCAGGGGTCGGAATTACAACCTGCGACCATTAACTCCAAAAACAGGCCACGAATTGGACCATAGTACCACCCCCACAAACGACCCCGGTCCAAAACGTGGCAGGGGTACCCCCCCCCCCCCCACAAACCCGACCCCGGTCCAAAACGTGGGGGGGTACCCCCCCACAAATCAGACCCTAGTGGTCAAAACGTGGGGGGGTACCCCCCCCCCACAAATTGGACCCCGGTCCAAATCTTGGGGGGGGGGTACCCCCCCCCACATTTTGGACCCCGGTCTGAAAATGGACCCTAGTGCCAAATCACCAAAATTTTGCTCAAAATGCAGTTTTCGGCCAATCTGTGCCCTGTTGGGGCTACTCAGCCTCAACTTTTGGCTTGTGGGGTTGCCGACCCCTGCGAGGCCGGGTACAACCCATTGTATTCGTTTTTCTGGATGCTTTATTTGAAACATCAAGGGTCCCCCCTTGTGAACTTGAAAAAATTTTGGTAATGGATTGGTATGAAAACTTTTTTCTATGGGTGATTTAGGTCCCAAATTGCGGATCCGACAAGCGTTTTAGTTTGTGCCCGTCTGGACTTCCATACTGCCTCACCTAGGGGGTTAAAATGGACAAATTTTCCAACAATGCGGATTCTTTGTTTTCTGGGGTAATTTGACCTCCTGAACACGAATTTGAGCTCCATTGTTATGTGTACGGCTCGCAAAAACCTGTGCGACCGCCTCCCCTCCAGAGAACCAAGGGGTCCAATTTTCTAATTTGAGACTTTGACGTCCCTAGAGGTAATTTGGGCATTTTGGGCATTTCGAAAATACATTTTTAAATTTTCTTTTTTATTTTAAAAAAATTTGACTTTTTTCAGATTTTTTTTTGGAACGCTAATATTTGCTTTCCGGAATGCCGAAATAATCCTAAAACATCAAAAACACGCAATTGAAAAAATTTTAAAATTTTTATTTTTCCTAAAATTTTTTGATTTGTACCAATTTGAAGATTTTAAAACTTTTTTAAGACAATACAATCATACAATTACAATTCTAGGAAAAAATCTGAAAAAAGTCAAATTTTTTAAAATTTTAAAATTTTTTTAAAATAAAAAAAATTTTAAAAATGTATTTTCGAAATGCCCAAAATGCCCAAATTACCTCTAGGGACGTCAAAGTCTCAGATTAGAAAATTGGACCCCTTGGTTCTCTGGAGGGTAGGCGGTCGCACAGGTTTTTGCGAGCCGTACACACAATAATGGAGCTCAAATTCGTGTTCAGGAGGTCAAATTACCCCAGAAAACAAAGAATCCGCATTGTTGGAAAATTTGTCCATTTTAACCCCCTAGGTGAGGCAGTATGGAAGTCCAGACGGGCACAAACTAAAACGCTTGTCGGATCCGCAATTTGGGACCTAAATCACCCATAGAAAAAAGTTTTCATACCAATCCATTACCAAAATTTTTTCAAGTTCACAAGGGGGGACCCTTGATGTTTCAAATAAAGCATCCAGAAAAACGAATACAATGGGTTGTACCCGGCCTCGCATGGGTCGGCAACCCCACAAGCCAAAAGTTGAGGCTGAGTAGCCCCAACAGGGCACAGATTGGCCGAAAACTGCATTTTGAGCAAAATTTTGGTGATTTGGCACTAGGGTCCATTTTCAGACCGGGGTCCAAAATGTGGGGGGGTACCCCCCCCCCAAGATTTGGACCGGGGTCCAATTTGTGGGGGGGGTACCCCCCCCAAGATTTGGACCGGGGTCGGGTTTGTGGGGGGGGTACCCCTGCCACGTTTTGGACCGGGGTCCAGTTTGTGGGGGTGGTACTATGGTCCAATTCGTGGCTTGTTTTTGAGTTAATGGTCGCAGGTTGTAATTCCGACCCCTGCCAGGAATTGGACGAGTGTCATACTCTTCTTATTATGCACTCTTGATAGTACATACGTATTTCATTAACATGTAAGACTGAGCCAAAAGTTGTATGAGTTTAGGGCTGCCCTCACGAAAAATAATCAAGATAAAACGTTTAAATGTAATGCTAAATTTGGTCAATTGATGACTAGTTGGAACTATTTCTGGTAACAAAATAGTGTTATGATAATATTATAATGTTAGATAATTATATACATACTTATTTGTTTTTATATTTCATGTCGAAATAATATGTGGGCTTGTATATAATTGTGTTTGTGAACTTTTTTCGTTGTCTATATATTACATTTGAATATATTATTATATTTTATGGTTAATTAAGTAATATGTTATTGCTCTTTACTTAGATTGCAGATTCATTTCGAACTAAGTGTTTGAACTTCGGTGTTAAATTGTACTGCTTATTTATTCATTACTGAACATATATATTGGTGTGTTTTGTTATTATGGTTATATTATTTATTCATGTGTTTAGTTGCTAATTTTTTTTCATAACCTACTCTGATTTTCGCTGTTGAGACGGCCCTTTTTACACAAAATAATAAAATTTGGACACGAAATGGCTCAATTTTTCTTTCTTTTCGATCTCCAAGCATTTTTTGACACGAGCTTCGTTTAGGATTTGTAAAATAGACTAGTTTTCATAATTTAGTCAGTATGATAACGGTTATTCATTTAGTTTCTGTGATAGGTATTATTGATTTCTTGTATATGTTATTTTTAATTTTAAATGCCTCTTCTATTTATTTGAGGATACGTACCTACTGCTATGCCGTTATTTGTTTGTTAGGGCTTAACGATAACAATATTTTTCAGTCCGTATTTTCCCAGTGACTCCGGATTAAACGAATTAAAGAATGAAATAAGTGCGCTTATATTTGCGTAGCATTAGCGCGTTTCCGTTTGGTCCTACTGAAAATTAGCATGTACTATATTAAAAAGTTAAAATACGTTAAATTCACGCATGATTTTTTTATTTTTTTATTCCTACTGTGTTATGGCTATGAAGAAAATGCCTCGCGTTGTAGGCTTGTCTATGTAGTCGAAAGTAAATATGCGTGGATTACTTTATTGTTTGCAAATTTTGTGATATTTTTAAAATTACAGGAGCGGAGATATTATTATTATTATTTTAGCGGAGATATTATTTTGTCATTAGTTTCAGTATAGAACGCATTGATGTACCTATCGTAATAGGTTTAAGAATTGCGTTAACTTATTTTCTTGCGCCCTTAATCAACCTAACATCAGTAATAAATAAATTATTAGCTAGATGTGTTTGAGAGGTTTTGTGCATGTTATTGAAATTTCAAATGGTGAGTTGCTCATTCTCCGTAGAATTTTCAAGGTTGGTTATGCTAAGGCTGAATAAGGCCGATTCATACTTCGAACCTTTAAACCCTTCAACAGTTTTAACCTAGGCCGGTGATTCGAAGCCAAGGGTAACTCAAACTGAACTGATGAGTGGTGACGCGATGGCCTTGATTTCAAATCTTGCTCCATCAAAATGCCACGGTCAAGTCATTTATTTCAACGGTTAGATTTCGGTCAGTGTACGAGTTAGCTATCTGAAGCAGGGTTTTTTTGTGCAAAACCCTGTGCAAATGCACACTTTTTTAAAATTTTGCACACAAAAATTAAAATTTTGCACAATAATGCACAGTGCCCGACGGGCCTGTGATATGCTCAGAATGCACTGTTTTTAATGCTAAATTGAAAAAAATTCTGGGGGCTGCCGCCACCAGACCCCTGCAACTATGTAGCCTACTATTCCTTATTATTGTCTTTCATCAAGGCCTATGCATGTATACAGGAGTACATCATGCTGCATTTGCATGTCCACACAGTACACGAGTATATACATTATATTGGTGCGGGGAAAAACCCTACGCGATCCTACGCGATTTGCGGGGAAAAACCCTAGTGCTTCCAGGCCCAACCTTTAGACGTAGGTTCTTTTTGAGTACGTAGGTGGAAAGCGCGTCCCAAACTGACTTAACCTACTTACTCATTGTTGCTACAAAAGTTGACTGATTACTAGGGATGTCGCGGATATCCGCAAGGGGTTTTTTCCCCGCACCACTTTACTGTCTGATTACTTACATTTACTTGTGTAATACACTGTCTGATGTGACGTTCCTATCTTTCAATTTTCCTGTCGGAAAAAAATTTTAATACGTCACTAGTTGACCGAATTCGGCCTAAAACTTGAAAAAATCTTCAATTTTTTGGGGCTGCTTGTGGCTAGTGATCTTGCATTTGTAATGCGATTTAAAGTGTTAAGCTTGCTAAAAGTGCATTTAACCCATTACAAAAATCGAACAGTTATTCCCCCCAAAATGTACGCACGCCACTGCTAACTTACGTACCTGTAGAGGTATAAAAAAGCGTATATTTGCTTTCATATAGGCAAAGAAAACGTATTTACAGTTTGCACAAAAAAATAAAATTTTGCACACTAAAATTAAAATTTTGCACAATTATGCACACAAAAATTTTTGAAAAAAAAACCCTGATCTGAAGTTATATTTCAGAGGTCGAGCGAGAACTGGTATAAACTATAAATCCGGAGACAGCGGGTAAGTAGGACCAAGAGTACGTAATAGTGTTTCACTCTTATATAAGAGCTACTCCTGCCTGCTAGCAAGAGTACATAATACTGCTAGTAATGAAGCGCAGGCAGATGCCAGATGCGTTCGTCGGAATGACTTCACTTGTTTGAGTTTTCTTAAGCAAGTGTGAGTGAAGCCAGCAATGTACACAGAGTCCGCGTATAACCAAGAGTAGAGTTCCTTCCTTAAGGAAATTATGCGGGCCCGGGCCGGGCCGCCCTCTGTGCTCGCGGGCCGGGCCGGGCCGGTGGTGGGCCGGGCCGGGCTGGGCCGCGGGCCGGGCCAAGTTTAAACAAAGCCAAATTTTTCCAAAAAAGCCAAAACCTTCGAAATACACGACTATAAGCTAATTGAAACACATAAACACTCATATGACAATGTGGCAGGGTATATTTACCCCCCTTGTTGCAAAACTGAGCGAACTGGGGAAAATTTTAGTGCCAAGTGCCAACAACAAAATTTATTGTTTAATTTAATTTTTATGCCGATTTTTTTATAATTTTGGGTGGAATTTTTGCTCACGACGGAAACTTCTCCCCTGTTTTACCCTTGATGGGACCCCCGTCTCTCCCCTGGCACCAAATTTTGAAGATGGGTCTCCCTCCCCCATTCCCACTCAACTACATGTTGGGTCATACATGTGTTAACATTACAAATTTAGAAATTTCTTGAAAATTCAATTCAAAAGTACACAGGTAGGCTCAGGGACAAGCCATTTTGTTAGATAGTGTTAGACTATTTATACAATTTTTAGCCTTTTTGACCGCTTTTTGTGCAATTTCGTGAAATTTCCAATTTTATTACTGGTCGGCCCGCGGCCCGCGGCCCGGCCCACCACCGGCCCGGCCCGGCCCACCACCGGCCCGGCCCGGCCCACCACCGGCCCGGCCCGCGGCCCGGAGGGCCGGTGGTGGGCCGCGGGCCGGGCCGGGCCGGGCTGACCCCTCAAAAAACCGGGCCGGCCCGGCCCGGGCCCGGCCCGCGAAGGAACTCTAACCAAGAGTACATAATAGGAAGAGTATGACACTCTTCCTATTATGCCTACGGGCGTGCGTCCAATGCGCAGCGCGAAATAGCCCGTTTATGTACGGTTTTGAGGGGGGGGGGGTACCCCCCCCCTCCACTGAAGACCCCGTAGTAAACGGAGGGGGGGGGTACCCCCTACTCAGTTCGATACCCCGTGCTCCACGGAGGGGGGGGGAACCCCCCCTCAACTCAGCCCCCCGTCTTCCGTTGCGGGGGGGGTACCCCCCCCCCTCATTTCAAGACACTGACAAGGACTTTTGTTGATGTGCTGAACTGAGGGGGGGGGGTACCCCCACCCTCAACTGAAGACGGGGTACACGGGGTGCTGAGGTGAGGGGGGGGGGGTCGTAATTTTTTGCAATATTTTACGATTATTTGAGGAATGCATCTAGGAACTTTTTATCAATTTTGTATCATTTATCAACGCTCAGCGATTATGTATCACTGGTACGCAGAATCTGGTAACGGATGTGTGTAAGCGAAGAATTCATAGCGCATTTCGTGCTATAGCGCTTTTTCCATGCGCTATATGCGCTATCGAATTTTTTATATGCGCTATTTGCGCTATAGCGCTTTTTGGGAGGGCTATTTCGGTATAAGCTCTATCAAGGGGAGGGCGGGACGCGGGGGAGGGGGTATATATAATAGCGTGTATAGCGCAAATAGCGGGGTTGTTTTAGCTAGCTAGGTCGCAGCTTGACGCTAGTGGGTAACCCACGACCCAATTGGATGAACCACGAGTCACGACGACCCATCATTTTATGATATCATGCTTGATCATTGATGGTTTTTAGCTGAGATGCCCAAGTCTATGTAGTTTCCAGTTTCCACAAGTAACGGTAAATATATTACATCAGTACGTTGTTCAGAATGCTACTTGAACCGAATGAAACTACTGCGCAATACGCTAATTTCTGTAAAATTAGACCTGGGTGGTAATATGTATTTTCAGATTACGCGGGTCAGAAAAAATTCTCGACCCACGCAACCTAAACTGGGTACCCGTGGGTGACTCGTCGCTCAAATATTCCGACCCATGACCACCCCAACCCGCGGGTATCCACAAGTCACGACCCGCGTCCACACAGCCTCAGGGCGCCAAGTCCACGCTGCGCGGGTCAAGCGTCCGCCCTTCATATCACCAGTGGTTAGAAATTGACTTTATAGTAAAATAGTGTGTCTACCAGATCAGCTCCAGGTGTCACACTGTTGTTGGAGAGACGATTACTGTTACTTTTGTGAAAAAAACTGAACGTCCTATTGGCAGTTTTGATTCATAAGCGCTTCTATGACTTACTACTTGAAACTTTTCGAAGTTCAATCATCCGAAAAACAATTTCTAGTGAAACAGGATCACGATATATACCATAACACTATGATAGTTGCTGTAAGTGTACTTATGTAAACAGTAAACATATCTGATGTGAAAATGTAACTTGGAACGAAATAATGTATAAATGTTGATTTTAAAATTGGAATAATTAATTTACCTACTTTCATTGTTTGTTGTAACATTTTTAATTGACTTCCGGTAGCTCATTATTTATGCCAAATTTGGCATTTATGTTTTTGTAATTAAAACTAGTTATTGTTTGAATTTTCTCAAAAACTAAATCTGTGTAAACAAAACAAAAATTAATGGAGGCGTTTATGTTTTAAAATTAGAAAATCAAGTTGAAACCGGAAAACTTTACGACTTCGTAGACTATATAAGTGCGCGAAAGTTAAATCACTTACATCACAATTGTACAATCTTGCGTTTATTGGTGTGAAAACCTTTTTATCTCCTGTATTATATCCACACACCATTACAGTCATGTACCTCAGTGTTTCTTTGGCTTTAACTATTTTTGGTAAGTTATATTGATCTAATGCTTCTGGGCATTAAAATATAACGAGTATGTATCTATGTCTATGTCATTACATAGCTATGCATATCTGTCGCAAATTTTGGTCGTATGATTTCAGAAGATCACATTAACACCGTCTGGTTTTCGTTTTTGAATTCCAAGATTTTAATGAAAAATTGATCAGCATAAAATCATCATAGTGTTTAACGTATATAGGTATTTTTGAGTCTGTCAAGCAGTACTAAATTGGCATCAACGAGGCGGTAATGCTATGAAACCAAGCAGGTTCATATATATACGTCTTTTTGAGAAGACATAAAAATAGACTTAGACAAAATAAACATAAATTTTAAACCCAGAGTGCTCTATTTGTTCAAGATTAGAAATGGAACTTTTGCAATATTTACCGTGTGTATATTTCAGCTCAGCTTGCAAGCCTCAGTCTGCAGCAGCAGCCCCCCACCACTCCCCCACCGACCCCCACTACTCCTACGCCACCGCCACAAGGCACTACAGGACCACCGGGGGCCGGAAGCACCTTCAAAATGAAAACTGTGCACAAAATCAATGTTAATAGTAAGTGATGTTTCGTGTTTTTATTTTTGTCTCTCTGTAAAATAGGAGGAAAATACCTGTTATAAGCAGTCAACTCATGAAATGATCATAGATGAATGAAATGAAATCATCAACTCATGAAATGAAATTAAATAGATCAACAAAGCCTAAATTGTATTTTATTCAGTTGAAAAGTGTACGTTGAGACGCTGGTAGGTTGATAAGATTTTAATTTCGGAAACTAAAAACACGATACAATTTTTGTTAATTTCTAAAAATAGGCTGTGTTAACTGCCATTTGAAAAATCTTTGTGAGTACGTGTCTGCGGATATTGTCGCAATCGTTACTTTCAGTTGTGATTGTTTGTTTTAAAAATTATTCATAATGATTGGCCCGTATTCACATACTAAGTGTTATTCACATACTAACGCTAAGCGTTTGCTAAGCGCTAAGCGCTTAAGTATGTTTAGCATGTTAGAAGTTCAAGTTTGTGAATAACACTTAGCGCTTACACTAAGTGTAAACACTAAGTTTAAGCGTTAGTGTTAGTAATGTGAATTTGTGTTTGTGAATTGTGCTATGTAATTTTAGCACTACTATTGTAACACTACAAAACTATTGTTTTAGTTGGCGGTACCCCCAGCCCATCCTACGCCTACCAGTGCATTAATAAGGTGTGCCAAAAATGCGCTGAAGATCAGACCTGCTATCCGAACTTTTTGACTTTTTCGGATGAAGTCCGCTGCGAAAGCTATTGCGCTACTGCTCCGGATAGAACGCCTCCGACCACAAGAAGGACCAGACCTCCGACTACAAAGAGAACTACAACACCAGCCACTACTACTACTACACCTTACGTTCCAACCAAGGGACAAACCGCTAATATTAGACGTTTCCATAAGATTAATGTCAATGGTGGGTTTTTTACACTTTTTTCCAGAGTTTGTTTAGTAAAAATAGAAATTGCCATCTTTAAGGCAATGCTTGCATGTACATGTTATATTTGACCTGAAAACTTAAAAACAAAAACTATGATTTTAATTTTTTTTAATTCTGAAGATGGAAAAAGTTAACTTTGTTATTTTTATTCCAGTAGCGGGCACGTTATTTCTTCTGTCTATCAATCTTCAGTTCGCGTTTACGATTTCTTAGTTCTGCCTAGTGGGAACCGAGCCCTAGTTCCTGTATTAAAATTAGATTTCTAGAGTATTACATTTGCAAAAGTTTAGTTTAAAGACGCCTGTTGTTGTTAGCGGGACAGTGAAAGAAGCTGTATATTCGTTTGTCCTTGGCCTGATTTGTCTCGGAAAAACTGACTGCGCCCTTGTCTCGGCGAAAAAATTTTGTTTGATGTTGTAATATTAACAATTTTTTAATTCCTGGAGATTTAAAAATTGTTTAAACTAAGTTGTTAAATTAAATAGACACAACGTGTGATGTATTCTGACAAAACGTGCATCCGCATTGTTTTATGCCATAACTTGAGTTTTTTGTCGACTAAAAGTGATAAACTGTGTGATAAGCTGAAAATAATGCGGCTTGAAATAATTTATGGTTAATTGGCGCAAGGTTGTAATTTGTGGTAAATTTTAGTGCATTATTGTTTTTTTGGGTTGCCGACCAATTGTTACCATTGTTGTTGATTTAACTTCAGGAGTCAAAGACCTTTAGTAATCACAGTTTTAATCTCAGTCTGTAGGGTTTTAATTTATATTCTCTAAAAAATCGTCTAACTGATAAAAGCACAAACTTGACACTACAAATAAGTATGGATTTTTTTACAGTTTATATATTTTTTTATTTCAGTTGGCGGCACCCCGCAGCCCGCCTACGCCCACCACTGCGATATGTCTTCATACCAGTGCTTTCGCTGTGTTCAAGACTCAACCTGTCCCAGGGGTGGTCTCACATTCTCCGACGATCGCTACTGTAGCTCTTACTGTGAGCGCGTGAAAGCTAGGAAACAAAATGAAGGCAATTCTGGTTAACTGTGGTTTCTCTGTTTGTAATTTTTGTATTTGTTTTTTGTGTCTAAAATAAACAATGTCACTACAATCTACGTTGTATTTCTATGTGAGGTATTTGTCGGATCGTTTTCGGGTCTTTTCCGTTATTCCCCCACCAGCCTGGAATTTAGAAGTTACTGAGCCGATTTAAATAATATTTGCACCAATGGACTCCTCTTGACTTCAGGATTTCAAAAGCTTTTATTTTGTATGAAATTAAAATTTAAAAATAATTTTAAAATTTTTATTTTTAATTGAGGGATCGTATACGTAGTAAAAAGTACAAAAATTGTCAGTAATTTAGCCTATAGCATAAAATAACGCCTAAATAGCGCAAATAGCACCGTCACGTGGTATAAGCGCTATTTTTAAGCCTATGAAAAAAATAGCGCTTATAGCACTTTGATGCGCTATCGTTTTGCTATATGCGCTATTTTTTTATATCATCGACCAGAAGACAGACCAAAATGGGTACCTGTCGTAGCGTGTATAGCGCAAATAGCGTGGGGGGGTGGGGGGCGTTTTTGAGCTGGACACTATAATAGCGCAAATAGCGCATATAGCGCCTAGGGGTGGGGGGTAAAATCTCGTGCTCGTGCACGCTTACACGCGACATCTACCGTAATAAGAATAGCTGTAGATTACGGTTGGTGCAACTGCAAACGTAGCTTAATTAGATAGAATTTATGAGGTAATATATTCTCATAAGCCGTGATAGACGTCAAATGTGTGAGAATTAACTCAAATTATTTAGTTTAAGTCCAAATTTGTGCTTCAAGGGCTTGTATAAAGTCACGTGATCATCAACAGTGTTTTTTTAATTGGATGTCGCATGTGGTGCCACATGAAAAACGCACAGCGAGCGATTTTGGTTTTTCCCACGTAGGGCGCCCCATTGGGTCGGGGTGTCACATGATGCCACACTACATGGCACCCCACCGGGCACCTCATAGAGTGTCACACAAGGTGCCACATTGCGCCCCGTGTGGCACCCCATAAGGCGTCATGTATCACCATGTGGCACCGCATGGGGTGCCCCAAAGGGCACCCCACGCGTTTTTTTCATCGTATGAAATAGGCTCAACATATTGATCAATGTACAGCAGTTGATGAAGTTCATAGTTAGTAACGCAAAAACCTTGAAAGGCAAAAGCCATTTTATTTTGTTCGCTATATATTTATTCTGCGAGTGACATATAATCAGACTTTCCGATCATCCTCTTTTGCCATATTTCTTTCTTTTACAGTAGGATGCGCAGAGGACGTTGTCAGAAAATGTCATTCCTGAGCAAGACCTACCATCGATACAGGTTTTACAGGTGCCCGTTGGACTGCACACATATGCTTTGGCTCCTAAACAGCAAACTGAGTTGATTCACATTTCTGCCCTTGGTCCGTTCAGTCAAAATGACTTTCTTCTAATTTGCTGGATGAACGATCATATGGCTAAAAACTGACAGTTGGTGCGATCCTCAGGTATCAGAGGTGGTTTATTAAGGGGACCGTAAATATACATAGTATATTCCAATTTTTCAAATTCTTAAATTCCAAAATTGTTTGGACCCTAGTTATCATTTTGAAAACATTCCCATTTGGCTCCTTTTTTGTCCACTAATGCGCAACGCATCTACCAAACGAATGCCAAACTTACCATTGCCAAGAAGAGTGGCATACTCTTGATAATGCTTAAATCATGCAAAGTCTATACGCAAAAATGTTTTTGTAAAATATTCAATTGGTCGAAATTTTTCTTCCATAAATTATGGAGATAAATTGAGGAAGCTGACGTGATCACTGTAAGTGTAACTACGTATAAACTTAACGTATTCAACTAAATGTGATAAATTAATAAAGCTAACCTTCGCCAATACAGAAACCTATCATAAACAACCTGTTATAAAAACCAAAATACAGAAGCTGTTCCAATTTTGTAAAGTATTTCACATTACGGTCTACTTACCTTCTTCGGCGTAGTAGGGTAGTCTATAAAAACACGGCAAATAAATTATTTACAATTGGGAAATAAGTGTGTAAAAATTACAACCCTTGAACTTTGGTTTGCGCGCGTTCTAATTGCACACTTCACCTGTATATTCGAGAGCATGACTGCATAAGCATAACCTCATTCTGTAAACATCATGTTAAGTTTTTTTTTAAGTTATCGTTATCATTTAGCTAAAAGTCTAATAGGTGAACAAGAACAACTACTGCTTAATTAAACTATAAATCTCATCCAAAATGTGAATGCTTACTTTGGTTCAATATTGATTTTGCGGATTACCTGGCCTCTGAAAAAATTATGCCATTATTGTTTTATTAATTGTGGTAGTATATAAACACTAGAACTAAGTCGAACTAAAACTGTAACAATGCATCTGACAGCTGAGCAGACACAAAAAGCTTTTAAAAGTTTTTTTGACATTTAAAAAAGTCCTGCAGGACACTGTAAGCCATAAGGGGCAAGTCTGCGCCACGGTGGCAAACTTAAATTCAAGTCGAACTTGAAAGTCAAGTTATTTTCGAAAACTATGCAAACCTCATGGTAGCAACATACCTACCAGGATGCTATATGACTTGTATATTAGCATCAAAGTATAAAAAACATTGAGTCTAGATTCGTTTTCTTATAAACCTAAGCCCACTATCTCCAAAAACAGAGGTTGACCACGTCAACTTCCAAATTTTCTGTTCCAATCGCTTAATCCAAAACTTATGTTAGCAAACATAACGGAGATCCTTCTAAATCCTATTCTACAATCCATAGTTGGCTATTTCAATCTATTGACAAGAATGCATAACAGGGTCAGTAGTATTTGGTGTCTGTTTGGGAATACCACTTTCATAACAAGTGAACGTCAAAAAATGCAAAGAGGTAAAAATACGCAAGTTTTTTGGAGCAACTTACAAATATATTCGTACTAAGTCCATATTAGTACTAATATGATCAATGGGCAAGTACTCAGGCCGGAGCGTAATACACATTTATCAAAAGTTATTTTACAAATCTTCGAATCAAATCCAAAATAGATAGTTTTTATATTGGAAAACGTTGTATCGTTTTTGTTTTAGCAAAAGGTAAAATATTTTGCTGCCACAAATGATGGATTTCATTCAAGAAGCATTGTTAGCATAATATATGGGATGATTTATTAAGTTCTTAGCGGCGTATACTTTTGATTTTGTAATGAAGTTGCTGTTGTTTTGCTGTTTAAGGGGGGGGGGGGAGGCTACATAAAACGCGGGTCAAGTGTCAAACTTCTCCAATTTTGCTTATTTTCACATATGTTACTCCCATAAGACACTTTTACCTCTGATAATAACAATTAAGCCTGAACGTGCACTTTTGGTTCAGTGCGTTTGCCAGTATACTTCCATAGACAAAATAAGGTAAAAAGCCTAAAAATAGCCGCAAGTTAGACAAGATTCCCACATGTGTGCGCAGAATCGTATGATTCGGATTTTCAATACGTATTTTCAAATGTAGAATCGAGAACAAACTGTGAAAAAATGCCCGTTTTGGGCCCGCCAAATTTGAGTGACTTTACATTCTGCGTCACTTTTTTCTCTCTGCCTCTCGCCTTAAGTACTTAGGGTTATAAATACGCTCTTCGCCCGGCATCCGTGGGAGAGCCAGTACATTAGCTTTTGCAAGCGAACATACCTACATTGACTAGTCCGATAGGGTTAGGTTATTGTCTCGGTTATGAGTCGAAAATGGTCTAGGTAATGAGTCGCCAAGTCCTCTTTTGGTTATTTCTTTGTTATTCTTCTTTGACTTTAACAAGCGTACATATTATGTGACCATAGTTGTACAATCTTCTTTGGTGGAGAGTCCATGTCTCCGCTACTTCTGTTATTTACTGGTGCTTTTTTGTTCCTTCTAGAGAAGGAACTATTGTTTTGAAATCAACTCTGCATAGTATAAAAGTAACAGCCACATGTTGTCCAGCGCATATGATTAACACGTAAAGTCAGTATGGGAACCGACTGATCTTTTTTTGAAGACAGGCATTTTGCTTACTATTTTTAATGAAATAATGGTTAATAATACTTTTGCCTAAGTATTAAGTTGTCATTTTACTAAAATTTCGTGATTTAAAACACTTTCGTTCTTTTCAAACCTGATACATATACTTATCACGTGATCGTCTAGTCTGGTGTTTGTTTTGTACTTCCCTTCTACATAGTCAAAACTAAAGAACACTATTCATCAAACTGGCGTGGTCAAGTGGTCAGAAGCGCTAGTCTAGAATTTGTTGATATGAACTTCGAGTGTTCGACCCCCATTCGTTGACTTTTTTGCAAAAAATTTACACCGCAAAATCTTTTGTCAGCAAAAACTGTTTTGATGGGAGATATTGCTGTCGAGGAAAAGCGATTGCGTCATTGAAATCACAAGCAGTTGCGGTGATTATACCATGTGTTTTCGACAAAATTGTTGAATTTATACCTAGTGTGTGAAATCAACACCTTAGCATTGGAACTAAATAGTACACACACAGGTATTAGGGCGAAGCTGAATTCTCTTGGGTAAATTAAGCAGAATTTTTACTCAGCGAAGGAACCTTGCCCCCTTTTGGGGCCTGCTTGTTTCCTGTTGTGCCACAGCACAACAGGTCTTTAATTTTGATTCTGGCGAGATAACACTAGACTGTGCAAGAGTTTCGTCTGTGTGCGTGTTAAACATCAGCTCATGTGTGTATGTGCGTGTGTCACGTAAATTCACAGTGTATTCGTCGTTACCAGCTTCACTAAACTTACTGCAGACCTACTTCATTCTCACTGACTGTATTCTGTTTAAAGGCCAAAACGGGTCAAGTTTTCAATTCAAATTTTCAATAAAAATGAGCTACCGGAGTATATTCGAACTATCGACCCTCCGCTTACGGATCGGACACCCTACCAACTTAGGCTAACCGGGCTTATAGTAACATTTTATGCAAAGGGTATCAACTATGTAAAATGTAAAATGGATGTAATTAAGTGTCAGTCTGAACATTTAAATTGAATTTAATTCAAATGAATAAAACAATAAAATTGAATTCAAATCTAAAATCTCATACGTTTGATGTCGTACTATAGTCTGACCAAAAGATGTATGTATCGAACTTCATTGCTTTATAGCAACTCAATCGTTTAAGATAACCCCCGTAATGTATGTATCATTCGAAAGCATTTTTTATGGAGATTTTCATGAAATTAAAATATTTGAAAAAATTGTGAGTCAAAATTTTCAATTCAAATAAAATTAATTTTTTTCGGCTAATTACTCAAAACCTAATGTATTATATATCATTCGATAGCCCTTAACATTTTGCGTCGAATGATATATACAACATGGCTATAGTATGCACCTGTCAACATTTATCGATTTTGTTAATTTTTGATTTTTTCATTGAAAAACAGCATTTTTGGTCCTTTTAATTCGCTGTAACTCAACAAATACTTAACCAAACCCGACAATTTGTGCATCAATCGACGCGTTGTGACCCCGCGCAGTCTGTGAAGGTAATAAAATTTCAAAAATTGCCATTAAATTTTTTGAATACTTGTCAGTTTTGCAGTCATTTTTCAGCTGTTTTTGCTCAAAATTGGCTAAAATAATTATTACCACAAAATAGTTCAGTTCTTTAGCTTTCATTTGATACCAAAAACATGCACTTGTGATTTAACTGAACAAAGTTATGCAGCTAAAAGAAATAGCTGTTTTCATCACTTGTCAAAAATTAGTGCTTGGTCAGCGTGTCATGTGCCTGCGTGGAAACATTCTACGCGCTGATATGCGTGTCTAAATTTTTGTGGGCGCACAAACATACTGTGAATCATGAATGAGTTTTTTTGTTAAACGACTGAGTTGCTATGAAGCAATGAAGTTGGATACATACATTTTTACGCGGCGGCCTCAGCCGCCGCGTATATACTATAGTGCAATCGTCTTCTATGTTTGCATGTAGTTCTAGTGTAACATTGCAGGCAGGTCTTGAAAAAGCACTGTTTGTGTGGGCGTGTGTATCATTTTGTGCACGTCGATACAGTACGTATTTAGCGACATAGGCTATAGATTTGCAACAGCGTTTGTGCGAGTGTGTGTCAGATCATACAGAACATGTATGTAGTGACTTGTGAGCGACAGAACAGTATTCTCGTTGAACAGTGTTACGACGAAACCTGTCGCAATAACGTTTCGCTGATTATTTATCAGCGCGTGGAGTCAAGTGAAGTCAGACTTCATGCCATTGCCGTCGCCAATCATGGCTGGTACGGTTCTGGATGTCACTGAGCATAGTGACATCTGACAAGTCAGCTACGTAATAATTAGTGTAGGGTTACAATCTCAATACCGCAACAGTTTTTTCTTTCATTGCAATAACTATATATGTAGAATGAAGTTAATTTAACAAAATATGTCAAGCTTTACGAGGCATCAGCGGCTGGCCAACACTGCAGCTTAGTGGAAGTGGTCACTGGTCATGTTTAATTACAAAAGCTGGCATTAAAAAATTTTGTGCCGCGTTTTATATTCGGAGAATATCCTCAGCACTGTAAGCATGTCGCAGCGAAACTATCCAAAATTAATTCAACTCTACTCGCAAAACGTGCTTGTTTGGTCAGACTTTGGATGCGTATTGGATGCGTACTGCTTTTCCATAATATTTAACGTTGCTGAAGATGTGTCTCTTGAAACAATGATGGTGAATAGTTCGCGTCATCAGTTATTAAGGGTTCACCTCGGTAACGCTTATATAAAACAAGACTCAGCAGAAGAACTCGTGCTTACGTAATTTGTTGTAAGTTAAAAACAATTTTTTACATAAACAACTTATTTCAAGACAAAAATGTGTTTGATTTTGCATACACATTTTGCTGAAAGAAAACTTCGTTAATATTTTGCATACACATTTTGCAGTAAGATAATTAATTGCTGCACAACAGCTTAAGCTGACCCACTAGTCAGCTTACTTGAAAGTAATTCTTAATACTTACTGAAGGTTTTGCTGCAGATTGGGCTTGTTTGTCTGCATGCTTCTTCTGACTACATGCTATACAAAAAGTTTTAACGTCTTTTTACCGCTGCATCTTGCATCGCAGCTGCGCCAGTCTCACAATGCCAAGCAACTAACTGCTTCTAGTATAATTTTTTAAATTGGTTGACAGATTGGATAGTACAGCGTTGCATTGCTGACTTTCGCCTTCAGCTATAGCTGATTTTTCTTCTCAACTGTTTTTTGCTTCCATCACATGTAACGTAGTGGTCAGCGTGTAAGAATCCATCATGTACTGTTCGAGAGGGTCGGACCATGGATATACCTATACCCCGCATAAGCACCAGACAAATGCTACTGGAATTGCATGCAAAATCCGCCGCGAAGCCAAAGAGTTGCATACGTAATGCCACAATCAGCTGCTGTCACGTCAATTTGCCCTCAGTAATGTCGAATCTCATCCATGCCATCACCTAACCAACCGTCAACGCCCGCCACGAGCTAAGATGAAACCGGATCCAGTTCAATGCTACCCGAGGTGCAATACATTATTTTGAATGGTGTTGTGAAACAATAGAACATCAGACAGCATATGGCCAACCAACAAGCCGTCAAAACGGCGGTTGCTAACTTCAAGTATATATAGCCGGATCTTGTAGTCACAGCAGTCACGACCAGATAACAGTATCCCATATATTTGCCCTGCATGTAGAACACTTGTTCATACTGTCCACCACCTTTTCCAATGACATGCTAACCCTACGGATCAACAGCCAATGACCTATGGAGGAAACCCGTCGATGCTGCCAGCTTTCTCAGTCATCGTCCTAATTCGGAGAATTACTGACAGATGTATTTTGAGGCTACAATTATCATCATCATCATCATCATCAGGGTCAATTAATTTTTGCGACCGCATGCTCGTTCAACAAGGCAAAATTACAAAAAAACCCGCCAAGCTGATCTAATGACTGCATAATGCATAATTACTGATGTGACATTTTCGAATACTTACGACCGGGCGTACGGCTTCAAGTATCAATCGACTTTTACGACACAAATTACCCTCTCAGTTGAAGACGAATTTGAAGTCTTTCACTGTCATACAAATGTAAGAGTGTACTTGCGGGCCGCTGCTTTTGTTTTAAAAAAATGAAGGCCGCACCTCTGCTCCAGTTCTATACATTAATGAACAGAAATTTTACTAATGCACTGAAATGAGTGGTGTATCCAAGTTGAAAGCCTAAAGGATTAGTTGAAAGTAAAAGGATTTGTTTGGTCTCCGCACTAGACAGCTCACAGCTGACCAAAGTCATTACTACTGCAATACTTTAACTATTGTATACTATTGCTATGGCATACGCTTCAATTCATCTAATATAATTCTTATGTATTATAATGTTGTGTAGATCACTTTAGAAAGTGCTTACCGTTGCTATCAGAGTTGCTTACCGTTTTGAATTTCGGTTTCTGGGTGGATAGCGTTCAAGTCGACGATCTATAAATAGAAACGGCGTCGAACAATGGAAAACTTTTTCGGCAGAATTTCTAATCCCAAATGTCTTCATTTTTGCTATACCCCTTCGTGCCTGGAGGATTATCCGGCACTTCACGTGATGATTACCGAATCTAGGGTTATAAAACTTGGCTATGTAGTTTATTTTAGGCAACTGCTTTTTAGGTATTGTATGAGGTAGTCTTATTTTAATCCTGTAAGGTTAAGACGGAACAGTTAAAATAAACTCATTAGGATGATTGAGCGCTCTTGCACAAAAATTTTGGACCTTTTTGATTTTTGATTTTCAATTTTTGGCCAGACCATTTACCTGTCCGGGTAACAAACTTTGAATGAGGATTCCTACCATCGCCGCTAAACTACTTGTGTTAAATTTTGTTAAACCTACAGTAAGACTAGTACAAGTACATTATTAAACGATTAAGAAAAACTGAAATATTAATCACTATTGATTATTATAGCATTACCATTACACAACGAAATAACGAGCTTGAATATTGAGTCCGCCTTTAAAGAACCTGAGCGTCACACGCCCTCCCTTAAAATTTTGCAAAAAAAATATGTCATGCATCATTAATTTCAACTTCGTCTTACGCGTGACATTATGGCACAACAGCGAGTTGCCAAAACGTAACACGAGTTTGAAGTGACACCCCCCAAAGCCAGTTTCCAGATCAGAGTCAAGACATATCAGACCTTACCCTGAAATGCCACTTACCAACTAAACACGCATGCACTGTTACCTTTAAAGGACATATTTGTAGAATTTAATGCCACATTAAATATACCACACTGTTTCATAGAATATATAAAACTGACCACAAAAATAGAATTTACCTAATATTGCTGTCGTTTTCTACAAAATATAAACAGAATGTAATATTAATAATATGTCAAGCAGAAAACACAGAAAAATTCAGTATAATACTCTTTTTTAAAAGTGTAAAGTAGGTAAAGTAAAAATAAAAGAATGCTCAGTATATTGCTGTCATGTTTAAAAAAATATTCACAGAATATAATATTAATAATATATCACTTAGAAAAGTCAGAAAAATTCAGTATAATCAATATCGACACTAACTTGATCTTCTTTGCGATTCAACGGTACCGAGAAAACCCAAAAGGATAATCATAATGAGCAGAAAACAACGCATAGTGACAAAATTCACTGTTATTTTGTTCAGAGCAATTTTAGTTCAACTTTTGACTACCAGCAATGTAGAACTTTAAGTACCCATTCTGACATCAATTAACAAAATAAGCTCAAGAGAACGATCTCATATAGATTTTATTGGCAAACGCATGGATTATTTTGATACTTCCAAAGTCTGGCAAACTTTGATCGGTGAATACATTATACCTGAAGTACCAGATTTACTACTGCTGTACTCATATGCAACTTTCACATTACTATTATGTCACTGCACGTACTCTTATTTCACCTAGCTTCGGCAGTCATCTTATGTCGCTTACTGTACTCATGTCACTTTCTGTGCTATTGCTTTAGTGCTTACGAATCAGCGACAGGGAGATATGGTTTTCAAATTTTCAGTTTTTTAGACAAATAAACTTGTGTAATTCGGAGTCATTGTTGGCCCTAGGACAATATCGTGTGGGATTTCTCACACAGAGGAGAAGCAACAATGCAGGCTGTTGGTCAGTACATGGAACCGCTCATGGATGATATGCACATATTTTAAACTATGCAAAAAAATTTTAAAATGGACCGGGTCGGCACTGAGTTTGTTAATCGACACGACAATGGATTTTTGTCGACGGTGAAAGCGGCGACGTAGATATAGCATTCCAAACGCTGTCTGCAGGAAACATCTTTTAGAACACGTCTTCTGAATATAAAAGGCTTACTGTTTGAGATTTTTGTTGACAGAAATAAGACAGTCTGTTCTTCTGAAAATACTCGAACTAATATAAAACGCGGCACTTTGTGAACTGTTGATACACGAGGAAGCTATATTTTAATAAAGTTGTGAACGACAGTCTGAAATTAAATTAGTAAATTAAAATTAAACAATTCTTAAATTAACATAGGCTTTACTGATAGGTGTGACAGTGTACATTTAGCGACATTCGCGCTGGAATGTTTTCCCTTGAAAAAACACCTGCAATGTTTTGGCCACTAGTTATTTCAAGTAGCTAACATGTTTACGGGCCTTACATAATATTTACCCAAGCATTACTTTGTTACCACCTCACGGTCACACACAAGTTCGTAAACAATATAAACCGCACCCACTTGAGAGAACTGTTCAGTAGCTACATTGTCGGCAGTACATAAATAATGCTTACATGTGTACTTAGTTCGGCAAAGCTAGACTAGATGACGGCTCCACGGCTCTCTTACTGGTGGTTTCGGTGCTATGGGAGGGGTGCAATTCACCCGCAAAAGACGTCGGTTGAGTTTCTTCACAAATTTTTGTACTCGCCCAATGTAACTGCATGGTGGCTACTGCGGTATGAAATAAGCAACTATCAATAATTTTGTTTTGGCCAATCAGTTAAAATGATACGCCAAACCCAGCCGTGCAAGAAGGATTACGATATAGCAGAGAAAACAACCCTCGTGTAGCTAGAAGCAAACAATATTGTAGAGGTATACAATGCACAGTTACAGTTTACAACGTCGTATATAGAAGAAATCATAATAGGATTATTATTTTGGGAATTATAACTCAAAAACAGCGACTGTCATTTCAGAGTTCGACTACGAAATATAGAATCACAAGGCTGCGACACAACTGCTGCCAACCGTCCGCAAAATCACCTTAATGTTTTCTTCTACTACTCTCCTTCGTGTTTAAACTATTTTAGAGGCTGATAACAAAGACGCGCTCCAGAAATTTTTAGGAACATTGACCCAGTTTTGAAAATTTTTAAAAGAATATACCTACATAAAAGCAAATTGTCTCATGAAATACCGAAATTAATGGTATTTTTCTTAGTTATTGATTTTAAAATAGAAATATTTGCCAACTAAGAAAATTAATGGTCAAAAACGCAAGTTTTTGAATTGTTTGAACGGTTAACACGTTGGTGTAGAAATGTTTGAGCGTACGTCATTAAATTCTAGATAGCATTTGCTGTGTTACGTTGTTCACGTTGTTAAATAAACAGTTTGAAGAGCAAAACAATTTATTTTTATCATTATGCACGTTTATTTCGAAATTTTCATCTTTGTGACGGATTCACGATGATGAGCTCTTCCTTTTTTTCGGCCATATTTCAACTCTATGAGCTTCTGCATGCAGAAAGAATGGCAAAAGACGTAGACAGAAAAGGTCTTTCCTTTGCATGTCATTCCATCAATGCAGGTTTCACATTTGCCTGAGGTGGTGCATACATATCGTGTTTTATCTAAAAATCTCACAGGGCGCATGAATTGAAGCTTGGATAGTTCTAGTAGTAGTACTAGTAGTATGTACTAGTAGTACTAGAATTGAAATTAAGCAGAGGAATTAAGTCGCATTAAAAAGTGTTTGACGGCAACGCTAAACTCATACGTGCCTTTTGTTAAAAACATCTACATACTTAACTCCAGTATTAAGTTATTCCAAAAGTGCGGTAGATGTGTTGCACATTAGTGGCCAAATAAGGTCCCAAATGGGTACCTGGTACTAAAACATGTCCTACGGTACCCAAAGGGGTCCCTCAGCGTTCCCTAAATAAGGCTACTTCTAACTAATGCTGTTACTTTGATATTTAGCTTACTTAAAATTTCAGTACTTAGTACAGGAGCTTCAGCAATTAGTACAGATCTAATTGGTCTCGCATAATGCCAGCGTCAGCTGCGTTGCGTACGCATCGGCTGCAACGCAACGGCATACGCTGTTTGAAAGCGTTAGGTCATTTTGGTAGAAAAATTATAGTCTCATTCCCTGTTAAAACTTCATCCGTATCAAGTCTCACGTCTCCAGTCAAAAGTCCAAAGTAGTCCGAAGTCTGAAACCAAAGTTTTTTCTGTTCACACATCGTCCAAGTCCAAGTCTGAAGTCTGAATCTGGAGTTTGACTACAGAAATTGCTGTCCGAAGTACGGTATCAGTTTCGAAGTCAGAAGTCCAAAATTCAATGTTTGTAGCAGTTGAAACTTCTTCTTTAGTCCGAAGTCCGAGGTCAGTTGTCAGTTTCCTAAGTTAGATGTCTGAAATTTGAAATTGAAGCAGTTTTTACTTGATCCGAAATCCGAAGTCAGAAGTCTAATGGGGTCCGATGAGTCTGAAATGAAAGTTACATTTTGTTTAACTTTTTTCGAAGTCTGTAGCCAATCAAATTTTAGTCCTGCTGCACTAACAAATTCCTTGCTTGAATATAATTGGCCGCTTCTGTCATTGCACGAACAGAAACCAGAGTACAATAAACTTCATTTGAATGGCCAACAATTGTCAGTTTTTTACTTTTACTTAATTAGAGAGCAACAGCGCATGCAACTATGTAAGATACGCCTAGTAAATTAATATTTGGTCTAAACTTTAAGAACAAACTAAAGATATGCAACCTAGTCCTTCATAAAAAAGTCATTTATTTCAATCAAACTAGCCATGGACAACCTATTTGATGCCGCAACTATTGAAAAAACTGCAACAATGATTCATTGCGGCTCGCTAGTGTGATTGATTGATTGAGTCATTGATTCTCGCTCGCGTGAGATAGATCCCGGATTTGATACCTGGGCGAGCACATTTTTTATCTATTAAGTTCAAATTTTTACTTCTGCTTAAATTACAGTTTCATTAAAATTTAATTGTAAAATAGAGTTACTAAAATAATTTGACTCACAGTTCAGAAGTCAATCTGGTTACGAAGGTAAATATTAAACCTCCCTTTGTTGAAAAATTACAGCAGGCGTTAGTTTTTCTTGTTATTGACGATCCGGTGTCGTAAAATAGTAAAGTTTTACTCATTACTCAACGGACTAATTTGCTCACTTTGATAAGTAATTAGAGTTCATCAGTAATCAATAAGGCATTGGAACAGATAAGCAATAGGTGTGTACAAAAATCAGATCACATCAAATTCAGTTTATCTACAAATAGTGGCCGCATTTAATATTTCCTTTTAAAAATTGACACTCATGCCTCACAATGTAACCGCTTCTCACTCAGCAGAAGAACTTGTTAGTGATTTACATATTTACTGAAGTTTTTTTGTATTAAAATGTAGGGTAGGATAATTGTAAACATAAGGTACAAAAGCGTCGTCACACTGTTTTAATAACTAATAATCAACATTACGTTTTGAACGCTGTTACTTACAGACTTGTTGAGGCTGAACCGCACCAAAAAGGACCATAAACAAGAACACTCTGGACAGTACACAGCGCATTGCTTTTTCTATTCTGCTTGTGTGCGATCTTCCAACTTTCAGCTGATTCGAGCGCAAATTAGTACATTTAAACGAAAACCTTTTTTAAACGAAACATTAGCAGAATTTATTGCTTTAACGATGCTTTAACGATAGACTTTTTTCTGAGCACCAGAAATGCATATTTGGGCACGTATTTAGTGGAAGTGCCAATCGTATGACCGCCTTTTAGCATCAGCAGCTCAATAGTTATTGTATCCTTTTGGTTAGATCAGGTTTAACTATCTTTCATGCCACGGGACGATAGGCCCCGCTATCCATTAGGTTTTGGGACGATGCACCCTATTATTACCTGTAAGGTTATTGGAATTATTTAACATAAGCATCCCCACAGTGACTTCCTGCGTTTCGGACCGGACGTAGGGGAAAACAGGTCCATTTTTGGTGCAACTACAATGAATCTTTGCAAACGTCGAAAGTGTTTGATGCATACTAATACGTGGACGCTTGCACTTTCTTCAGCGACGCCTACACCAACAGAAAGCACACAGTGACAAATCACCAGAAACAAGTTAGTTTGGATTGCGTCGCTACTAACATCATGTAATTAATTACTTGCACGGATTTCAATATCCAATACGTTGGTGAAACTAAAAGATCGTTTAGAGAGGGTTTTGGAGATCACAGACGGTCACTTGAGAATAATAGCTTAACCTGTAAATTACTTTCTACACACTTCAAATCTAGAATTTGGAAAAAATATTCTGTTACTATCATAAAAAAGTTATTTGATACTGGAGACGATAACACTGATAAAAAGAATAAATTGGAACGAGAAGACTACTGAATCAAAACACTTAGAACTAAGTACCCTTATGGACTTAATGATCGGATTTGAAAAAAAAACTCGAATCCGCCAATATATTGTCAATTCAACAAAATCGAACGACACGGCCATTGCAGAGCAGAAAGAAATCACGCCAGCTTAGAAAACAAGACAATTATATTAACAAATTTATTGGCGAAGTTACCAAAACAATCAAGAATGATATTAAACTATTCCGATTTAAAATAACTGGCATCATTTTTGCAATGGATAAAAAATCAATTGATCTTCTGTACGCTAAGGTCATGGATAAATTTACAGATGAACACTTGAGCTTAATTAAAGACTTGTGCAGATTTAAACTGGAAAGCAAAAAAATAGCTTTTAACAACGCCAAAAAGGAAAAGCCTGCGAAAATACTTATACACTATTGCAATCCACTTTGCTAAAATGTTAACCTGTATAAGATATTCAAATATGATAGAGTTAGCGGACCAAAAATTATCCATTCCCATGACTATCTATCGATATGATAAGACAATTGGCTCAGTATTTTTCAACTACAGACAATTTATTCAAGATATTCATATCGATCAATGGATTCGAGAGCAAAAAACATGTGAATGCAACGTCTCACCATTTTCGGATAATTATCATAAACATATAATTACCGGAGACACAAGTGTAGTTACTGACCCGATAATTCAAAAAATTTTGAGCAAAGGTACCAAATACCGACTGCCTAAACCTATAAATAAAGAGGAAATGATCAATGCTCTCAATGATGCTGATAACGGTAACGTGATGAAAATATACGAAAAAAGAAAATATCATTTCGCTGATTTTCAAAAATGAAAAGAAAATGTCCTTGACATGGCTAAATGTCAGATAAAAGACAATAAATTCACTCGCAAAAATATGGATTTAATAAACAATTTAAAACTAAAGAATAAAATTAAGAAACTGCAAGAGAAATTCGTTTTTACCGTTGTGGATAAAGCATCACAGAATTTTGCAATTATCTGCAGTTTTCTACATCAACAAACTACTCAAAGAAATGGGCATTACGCATAACAGCAATACTTACGAAATTATCAATAATATTAAAGCTTCTGATTTAATTGAAAAGCTATCCGATGAGTCGACGTCGTTCGGTTTCAATGTTACCTCGGAAAACATACACTTGCCTTTTGTGCAAATGATACCTACATGCAGATACTGGATCATTAATAGCAATAAACGTATTCTGAATGATATTGAAGCTTTGAACAAAAAGAAAATAGCTAAAACTGTAAACACTTATGATTTTGGTCATACTATTTACCAATTTGGTCCACAGCGAAATTTTCTCATTGATGTAAGTTGCGTTGAAAATAGCATTTAACAAACAATCACGACTAGCTCTACATGGAAATTATGCTAACTGGTTTTCAAACTACACAAAATGTATAGGCGTTGACAGAGAATCAATTGTCAAACTTACTCGAGGGATTGTGGAAAATAGTTATTTCCTATGTGGCGATAAGTTGTTGAGACAAAAAATTGGCATACCTATGGGTACCAACGTTGGTCCGTTTATAGCTAACCTTGTTCTTTTTGGTTTTGAATTCAAGTATGTCAAAGAAAATTTATTAAGAAACAATAGCTGTTACAAAAAACTGAAGTACGTATACCGATACATTGATGATATTACTCTTCTCAACTATGATGACACTTTTTCCTGCTGCGCCACAGCGCAGCAGGGTTCTTTAGAATGAGGTCTTCGCAATGAAAGCGTGTAGTTGGGACTAAGTTGTGCGTGCGTTCGTGTATGTGTTGAGCAGTGTTATTGTGCGGCTGTACGTGAGCGTGAATGTGCGTGCGAAATATGTCTTATTGTGTGTTGTGTGTTTCTATCGATGTTCAGCAGCTGGCTGTTTTCAGTGTGTGGTTGTCTGTGGTGAATACTGAATATGTAACATACGTAAAGTAAAGTTCATTTTCATAATAGAAGATTTGCAAGTCTGAGCCTGTATATACGAAATACAGTGGTGGTTGTTACAACACAAACCAATATCTTGTAAACTTTTGACTGAGAGACAAGTTCACAGTTGAAGTTGAATTTACAGTTTATAAGCCTTCATAAGTGAAATCATTGATTGATCTTTTAAAGCGTTTTGTTCAACAAAATTATACTTAGACATGTAATTGCTCATGGATACAATTTCAAATAACTGCCCACTGTTTCAAGAAAAATTGCCAACAAAACAGTGTCACGACAATTTATGATCATGAAATTATGAACTTTTCAGCCAGACATTGATCTAGCAAACAAAAAATGGTGCTCTGTCGAATCCAGTATCTAAGACTGATTTATGCTGTACAGTTACAAAACATGGTGCTCAGTCGAAACCAGTATCTATGACTGATTTATGCTGTACAGTTACAAAACATAGTCTTACAACTGGAACTGTCAACTTGAGATTACATACAACTTCCCATTGGGATCATTTGCTGCGCAGCAGTTTTTGTTTCACAAAGTGATATTATAAGTTTGATAATTTAGGCCCATTTTGCATTGGGCTTTGCTTGTTATGATATTTATAAAGATATTTATCGGCCTAGTCTTATCAAAGCAGATGTACTGTACATGACCTTTAGCATTAGTGAACGTCAGTTTCGTATTAACATCGTATATTTGACAAACGGGATGAGTTCGACTTTAACACTATTTCTCTCCCTGACCTAACTGGAAATATGTCCAGTAATTGTGCTTATAAAACATTTAAGAACGATTTAATTCGTTTTTGAAAAGTTTGCAGTAGCTTGAATGACTTCAAACTACGAACCAACAAACGTATGTATAGTCTGGTCCCTAAGGGATATAGCAAAAGACGCGTAAGAGCATCGCTCATCACCATACGTACTAAGTTGAGTATGCATAAGAAATACGGAATCGACACTCCTGAACGTTTATAATACATATAGTTAAAGCCTGTTTATTATGAACTATTGTCCTTTAATGTTACTAATAAGCACCTAGCTGAGGCGACTGGCGACGAAACCATTTTTATTAATTTTTTATTCTTTTTTGAAAATTTCAAAAATATGTCCCTGGAGGTACCTCCACTGAAGAGTCGCCTACCTACCAGGTGTACGGTCTGAAAGAAGTCGCAATCACTTACTAAATTTAAGTGCACTAATTTGTTATACTATATTTGTTTCAACATGTGTTTTTCCCCTTTCCCCTTAACCTATTTCTATATCCACTAACACTATAAATACTTTAGTTAACAAAATTTCCCTCTTCACTAATAATATTTAGTTAATAGTTGACCAGTTATATGCCCAACCCATTCTTTTAGCCCTCCCTTACCCCTCTATCCCTATCTTAACTTTGTATAAATACTTAAGTAGACAAAAATTACCTTTTTCACAAATATATTGTAGTTTATTTCTAGCATTCAACTATGGCAAGCGCTCGGTTGCTGTGTTAATACTCTTGGGTGAGGTACATGGGTTATGCCTGAGCGATCGCGCAAAATTTTTACAAGGTTTCAACTTTGAGCGCTTATAACTAAAAAACGGTGCGTCTTAGACCCTGAAAACACAGTTCGGTAGAACAACAAAGTACATTCCAATGCCCCTGTTGCATTTTACCAACGTACACGCACTTGCAAGGGCGTAGCTGAGGGAGAATGGGACGAATTCTCTTCTCTCCCGAATTTTTTCCGACTGAAATTCTACACAAGGGTCCCCTTCTGGTTTTTATAGGTCCGGGGCGGAAAATTTCGATTACGCTTCCAACTGACCGACGTTAACCGAAAATTTAAAAATTTAATAGTTTTTTAAAAAGTAAGCTACACATCTGAGCTCTCAAGTTTGTGCAGGCGTTCAAAATACTGTATTTTAATTGGTAGTTGCGTAAAATTTGCACGCAACCAGTTGTATGAAAATTGCGTGCTCATTGCGTGAAAACTGCTTCGTGTAACAGTGTATTTTCACGCATTTGGCAAGTTGCTTGAAATTTGCTTCGTGTAAACCCGGCTCAAGTTTAAAGTTTAGTACGTACTACGTAGGCGTAGAAATCCTTGTGCGTAAGCGTAAGCGTAACTAATTTAATATATATCCTGTTAACTATATTCTCAATTATGTTAATACAGCATGGGCATTGTGTTTAATAATTGATTTTGCACATTCAATTCATACAACACTTGGTCAAATCGTTATCAAACAAACAGTTTGAAGAGCAAAACAATCTATTTTCATCTTTATGCACGTTTATTATTTATTTTACTTTATTACTTTATGCACTTTATTATTTTGCAATTTTCATGGACACAGGATGCTCAACTCATTCTTTTTTTGGCCATATCTCAACTTCATGCTGCTCAACTTTCTGCTTGCAGAAAGATATACAAAGGACGTCGGCAGAAAAGGTCATTCCTTTGCATGTCATTCCATCAATGCAGGTTTCACATTTTCCTGAGGTGGTGCATACATACCGTGTTTTATCTAAAAATATCACAGGGCGCACGAATTGAAATTTGGATAGTACATACCAGGGCAGTACTAGAATTTAAAGTATGCAGAGAAATTCAGTCGCATTAAAAAAAAATTTTAAACTAAACTTTTAAACTAAGCTAAACTTATACGTCCCTTCTGTCAAAAACATGTATATACTTTACTCCAGTATTGAGTGATCCCAAGAGTACATAATGGGAAGAGTATGATACACTTCCCATTGTCTAGTTTGGCAGCGCGGTAGATGCGTTACACATTAGTGGCCAAAAAGGGTCGCAAATGAGTACCCGGTCCCAAATAGGTACCTGGTACCCAAACAGGTCCTGCATGTACCCAAATAGGTCCCCCAACGTATATATCTGATTGGACCCTTCAGGGTGCCCAGACAGGACGCGGTTGCCCAAGTGGGACCCCCACCAGCCAAACAAATTGCAGCAGCCTTTAGCTCCGTCTGCAATCAACCAACCGTAATGACCGTAACCGGATACCTAATGCGGTTTTTTTATTTTTTTAGCATTTTGCTGCCTCAAAAATTATAGGATGTAAAAAAAGTCACTACGTACGATACTGAGCCTACAAAATGTAAAGTATACGTACCTACGTACGTACGTACACTGCATGAAGGTTGGCCTAATTTGCATATTAAACTGTACTTCCTGATGAGTCATGCAGTACAACTTTTATGCACAATGAGCTAATTTGCATATTACACTATCTAATTTGCATATTCTTCTGCGCTACATAAACACTCACTGTGCATGGATAATCAGTCTGTTTCTTTTGCCTGCCTTGTCTGCCTGCCTGCTCCATGCTCACCTCCCCTTTCTTTATTAAACCCTTGTTTATTTGTACCAGTTGTCCGCGTCCTCCTGATCATTACGCAACACAAAAACATAAGTCTCGAATCTTGAAAGACAGCTTTTAAATTACAAAGACGCAGCGCAAATGATATTTTTGAAAAACGTTATAAAAAAGCAAAAAAATAGCATTTTGCACAGCGGGTATTTAAAAAAAATTGTTTAGAACTTTCATTATATTTTATGGCAGCAAAATGCTACAAAATTTTAAAAACAGCATTTTCTGCAACGTCACATATGCTGCTGCACGTGGGATTACGGTAGCTTGATTGTAGGCGGACCTTATGGCTGCCGATGGGATTTGTTTGGCCGATGGGGGTCCCATGTTCTGTTTGGGTAGGTAGTAGCAAGAGTACATAATAGCTTCTCACTCTATATAGATGAAATGTGAGACACTCTCCAGCCTGCCTGTGTTCTAGCACAGGCAGATGCGCTGGTCGTTTTTAGGCTACATGTTGACATTCCATGCAACATGTGGCTGACCAATCAGCGCGTAGATTCCCTGCGTAACACACTTTAGTATATAATCGCTGATGCGTTGATAAGCATTAAGATAGGGATAAAAGCTTAATAACTCATTATTTATTCATAGTCTGCTTGCAAAAACATTAAAAAAGGTTTGCAAATACCTCTAGGGATATTTTGGCAAACTTTCAGCAAAATTGATTGAGAAACTTTTGAGATTTAAACTTTTCTGAATTTCTTCAGTTTCTCAATCAATTTCGCTGAAAGTTTGCCAAAATATCCCTAAAGGTATTTGCAAACCTTTTTTAATGTTTTTACAAGCAGACTATGAAAAAATAATGGGTTATTGATCCCTATCCCGTTTTATGATTGGAGCACGTGCACAGGCGTCTGCCAATCAGAGAATAGAAGCTCGCTTCCGATTGGTCAGTCACATGTTGCACAGAATGTCAACATGTAGCCTGAAAGCGACCAGCGCATCTGCCTGTGCTAGAACATGGGCAGGCTTAGAGTGTCTCACTCTTCTTCTATATAGAGTGAGACGCTATTATGTGCTCTTGGTAGTAGGTACCCGTTTGGGTATCCTGCAGGGCTCAATTAAATACGCTAGGGGACCCAGTTTGGTAAAAGGCTCCGATATGGGACCAGCTGGGTAGTGGGTTCATTTGGAATCTTTTTTGGCCACTAATGTGCAACGCCTGGACCTGCCAGGACTGCTGCTCCAACGACTGCTACTGCGACGACAGCAGCTCGTGCTGCTACGACTACGACTGCCACTACTAAAACTGCTGAAACTACGACTGCTACAACTACGAAAATAAATGCTACTACCACCACTACAACTACTACGACTAGAGCTGCCATGACGACTACTCCTACGACTGTTTCGGCTACGAATGGAGCTGGGATTATGCTACATACTACGACTAGTGGATTTACAAATGGTGCTACTCCAGACTGTTCGACTACAGCTGCTGCTAATGACTACTTCCACGACTCCACTACTCTTATAAAAATGCCACGGCACTGCATGTAGTACTGCTACTCCTGCTACTACTAAAGCTAGGGTAAATCTGTGCCCAACAAGTGCTGGAACACCTTGGGCGAAAAAAATTGAAGATTGTTCTGAGTCAACAATGAAATATCCATTGATTTTATACCTTTCTACTCTCCACAGTCTAATTGGGAGGTGGAGCGACTACATAGTTAACATTTTCAAGCGACCAATGAAATCTGAAACTAATCAAAATTTGCGAAAGATTTTTACTTAAGACTATAAAGCAACAACGCTTGCAACTACTTAAGATACGCCTAGTAAATTAATGTTTGGTTCAAATTTCAATAAAAAAATAGACATTTTGAACTTAGTCCTCCACAAAAAAATCAACAATTTCAATCAAATTGTACCCTATTTGGTGTCGCAACGATCGAGAAACAATGTTATTGTACAGAACTCATTATCAAGAACCCTGCTGCGCTGTGGCGCAGATGGAAAAAATAAACTGCAACAATCATTCATCAAAGTAAATAGTGCTGATCAACTATTTTCAAGACATGACAATGCGTGCAAGAAAAGAATCTGTAAAGAAACTAACAATCATGATCACAAAGATTCATATTTAACGTTTTCGGCGACACTCTCACCATGCAAGACACACCTTCACTGTACGATATAGCGTCATAAAATTACCCACGTGGCTCAACAACACCTTGAACCTAATCTACAGTCCGGAGATTCCCTTTAACATCCACTAACATCCACTTCTAGCCGTGCGATTTACTTGCAAGGAAGAATAGAAAAAACTCTTCTTAAAGTTTTGATATGTCGCTATCTAGTCGACAGTCGTATTTTCATTGTAACTGTAATAGTTTTATAAAAGAATAGAATTATGTATAATACTCAATTAACACTCTTTTTAACACCGATTTACTGAAGTTTTTGCATTAAAATGTAAAACACGTAGGGTAAAAAAAGCGTCACCACACTGTTTAAATAACTAATAATCAGAAATTGCGTTTTGACTCAATAACTTACAGACTTGTTGAGACTGAACCGCACCAAAAAGAACAATAAAAACAATCACAATGGTCAGGAAACAGCGCATGGCCTTTTTCTGTCTGCGATCTTTCAATTCAAGTTTCAGCTGATTCCAGCGCAGATTATTGGTACACTTAAACGAGAAACTTTCTTAGACGAAACGTTATTACGCTGAATTTATTACTTTACCGATGCTTGGGTTTTTTCTGAACACCAGAAATGTACATTTGGGCAAGTGTTTAGTTGAAGTGCCAATCGTATGACCTGTTTTTGCTCAATGCAGTTACAACTAGCTCAACCGGCATATCATGTAAGAAAAATTTTGCCACATACAGTACACAATTTTAGGGGATAATTGCGTTTTAAACTGTTTTTGCATCACGTAGACCTATATTATGCCTCATCGTATGCCATGCATTTTTGTTTCCAGTACAAACGATTTCAGAAAAGTTGTTACCAAAATATTAGGTTTGCTACAAAAAAGTTAGCGCCACAATTTTAAATCATACACTACAGGTTGGAGCGCGAAGTTAATGCGGTTTTTGACATGGTACACTTTGTGCACGGTAATATGGTTTTTGACATTTGATATTTTTATTTTGGTGCACGAGCAAGCAAAATTGGGGCCAACGTACAATGGCAAGCAAAATCTGCATGCTACTATTGACAAAGGTTTCAACACAGCATAACCTCTTCACCACGTTCACTGACCAAACTGACAAGGTCATAGCGTAGAAAACCAATTGGTCTGTCACAAATGAAACCTCATGCGACCCTCGGGCATAGTTAAACTTCTGGCATTCCTTGGCGTTGGCTGCATTTAATTTGGCCTGATCAAAAACTTGCAACCGTTTTTGGAATTGATCATAGAAGGCATGTATGTAGTGGCCGTTGGAAAAACCACGTTGCTTACATGTAAAGAAACGGGTACAGCTACAGGCAAACGAACATTTACCGAATATCGACTCTTTTAAGCAAATAACACGTTAGGCAGATAGCGATCCCATTCTATAGCTTTTGACCTTTTGGACGACTGTAGTATTGTTTTCAGTGTACGGATATACCGCTCAGTTAAATCATTACTCTGTGGATAGTAGACAGCCGACTCAATTTTGAGACAGTGCAGAAGCTTTGCGACTGATTTTATGAGGCGAGTAACGAATACAGTGCCATTGTCTGATAACAGAATTTTTGGGCATCCATAGCAACAAACAACTTTCTCAACAAACATTTTTGTTAATAAGCTCGAATCAGCGCGTCCAGTTGGGAACACTTCTTCTCAATTGGTAAAATAATTGACGGAAACAAGCATATACTGGTTCCGTTGTGACGCAAGAGGTCGACCATCTGGATTTGGACCCAAGAGGTCGACACTGACGCGCCGAAAGCTCTGAACTAGACATGGCATTTCATGGGCTTTTACCCTAGTACCATACTTTTTCCTGTTGGGCCACAGCCCAACAGGTCTTTAATTTTGATTTTGGAATCCTAACACACTGCTAGCGTTAAAGTGCTTGTGTGCGGGGTGTGTTTTACACGTCTTCTACCGTACATTTGCATTTGTCACTACCAAGTGCCTTGTATTTTCACTTGTCTTCTTACAGTAGGTGTTCAGCGGTAGGCGAAAATTCAAAAGTCAAAAAAAATAATGATGCACTAGGAATCAAAGCAGTGACCTAATGGTTACAAACCTAACACACTATCCACTCAACCACTGAGATTCCTTGGATTTTAAGCTTTTACATCCAGTAAAACTTATTCCTCAATTCCAGTGTTTGCCAATGTTGACACTTGACAGCGTTGCCTACTTGAAAAGAGACGCAAATACAGACCAAGTTGAAATTAAAAGTTTTTGAGTAAAAATGCCTGCAGAGTACATGCAGTGATTAAACTTCACTATTTAAAACCTTTTGACTGAGATTTTGCAGTTTTGGTGGCTGCAAAATTATCAGTTTTTTTACAAAAACTGAATCAATTAACTGACCCAACAGGTTTACGATGGCCTCTGGCCAATGTACTTGAAAGTGTATTCTTTATACTTACTGAAGATTTTGCCACAGATTCGGCTTGTTTTGTTCTTGACCAACTTTACAAGATCGACACCACTCCTTAACGTCGCGTCTCACAATGAGCTCCAAAATAAATGCGGTTGCATACATCCGTAGGTTTTATCAAAACCTAAGTGACCGGAAATGTGGTCGTCATGCATGGATGTCAGAAATTGTGGTTTCAGTGACAATGGTGCAACTAATTGCAGTGATGAACCATCTGGATTCGTTTAAACCGCTTTTATCATAATTCATATTGCATTTGGTACTTGTGTTTATGAGATCGCAGGTCAACGATAATATTGGATGCAAATAGATCAAGTGATTGGGCCTCTCGTAGGTTTTCAGCAGATATATATTTTATTTACGTTTATTGATAATAAAATTAAAACTGAAGTCAGCAAGACAGTCACTTGCATACTGTCGACTACAGCGAGACACAGTAGGATCGATTAATTGTTAAGTCTTGAAGACGCAATTGTGGCATACTATTATTGTCAAATTTACAAAATAATAACGCAATTGCCTACTAGAATTTAACAGAACCTACCTGCTATCTTTCATTTTTTCTCTTTCTTTTAAATGCAATTGGTTTACCTCTCATAGCTACCTGAAAAACAAAATAATTGTAATTGCTGATAATAAATTAGATGCTGCAACATTTAGAACAGAGCAAATGGTCAAAAGTCATGCGTCACATGCTTAAACTGTCATAAATTGACAGTGGACAGCTTTAAAATCAGATATAATCATACCAGTTAAAACCTTGGTTTGTTGACGATTGTGAAAGTGTGAATAGTTGAAATTGCCTTACATACAATTTTTAAGCGGCGGCCGCAGCCGCCGCGTATATACTATATTGCAATCGTCTTCTATGATTGCATGTAGTTCTACTGTTAAAGTGGAGGCAGGTCTTGAAAATGCACTTGAAAAATGGGCGTGTGTATCATGCTGTGCACGTAGCTAGCTATATGCATTACGTACTTAGCTATATAAGACTGTTGATTTGCAAGAGCGTTTGTGCGAGCGTGTGTCAGATCATGGACGCGATTTTGGAACCAAGATTGACACAAAAGATCGCTATTGCGGTGCCTGCAGGCGCAGAGGCACATTTAGACTCATTATTTGACTGTAGCTGCGTAAGGTAAAATTATCCTATATGAGATTTTCTGATATGGCAACATTTTCAACCATTAGCGCTTACATTGGTGGCCAGCAGCTAAGAGTTGTCAGGTTTAGTTAAAAATGTTGGCATTTAAATATTTTGGTGCCGCGTTTTATATTCGAAGAATATCCTCAGCACTGTAAGCATGTCGCAAGAAACTCTATCCAAAATTAATTTAACTCTACTCGCAAAACGTGCTTGTTTTAACTTTCTTTTACATACTTTAAACAACTATTCAAATCTCCAACTTCATGTTACACTACAGTTTTATTTAATACAATTTTCCGCCAAAATTTACTGTTTAACGATTCATGCTCGACAATAATTGGAACCCTTTCGTAAAACAAAAAATAAAAGAAATATGTTGAACCGTTTTATTTTCAATCAGGCACCTAAATAACATGCTGATTTTTGTTTCTCAGCCGCAAAATGTCGAAATTTTATTAGCGAAAAATCATTACTTCACAACTAAATGCAGCAAACTAAGCAAGCCAATAAAGAATATTAAATAGATTTGCCAGCTATAACTTGAATGGCAATGAATGATTTTCTAACAGTTTGTGTCAAAATAACTGTCACCACTCTGTACATATTCGTACTAAAGCATCTCATAAATCTGCACTAAAGCATCTCATAAAGCCAAACCAACCAACCAACCAGAAATTTTAGGGCAGATCGGCCGTAGGTTTTGCCATCTGCGACTTGTGAAATTGTAAAATAATAACCCGTTTTAGTATTCTTTCGTTCACCATGCGGCTGACACTCTTGTTGTTTCTTATTTTGTGTTGCGTTGGATTGGTTGAGTTGCAACGAAGTGAGTGAAACAGAATTTTTTCCACTAGCAATAAACCTTTATTTAAGGTCGATTCATACTTACAACCGTATGTCCGTTCAACCGGAAAAATTACAAAATAATGATGCCGCTAGTAGTGTGTGTATAAGATCAGATTGTGGCCTGATCATTTAGACGTTATGCACCGCAGAATTCGTTCTTTGCATTTTTTCTTGTGTTCAACACATGTAATTCTTATGTATATAGTCTGAAGTACATCAAGGTTAAAAAAATTAGAATCCTACATTTTGCAGACAAAGAGAGTATAGCATCAAATTACAAATTTTACAATTTTTGCAACTTGTAAAAAAAGTCAGGTGATTCGTAATGAAGTTACGAAGTTGAGAAATAAAGGGGGGGGGGTGTGGGGAAGAGTTACCCCGTGACACCCGGTTCTACCAAAAGCAGGCTTGCTCAATATTATGTATGTGTTGTGTTAGGAAGATATGGTCGCGTAAAAGGACGATACAGAGATGGCTGGACCTATTCTAAATACCCATCACGGTGGAGGTATGTTGCTACGCTCAAAGGGACATCGTAGGTATAAAACAATTATTATTGACTAATTTTGAGCGATTACTGCCACATCAGGAAAACTTCAGCATTACACAAAAACAAGCTAATTTTTAAGCTTTTAGCTCATAGTATATTCTTTCTGGTCGAAATGCTAGTAAATATTTCTCAAGCTATTTCCTTATAGCTTTATCTTTATTATCAATTATTCGTTGAGCACCAGAATGACCGAATTATCTGCAAATTTCAATTGGAAAAGGGATAACTCGACAGTACTAATTCATTGAAGATCAAAAAAGTCTTCAACCAAAGTACAAAAACTTTCTTAAGGCCGAAACAATAAAATATGCCATTTTTGAAGAGGTTTATTGAAACACATAAACCGCTAGATGCTGCAGCACAAGATAACGAAACTTTTCATCAATTGATTATGACCAAAAACTGTTAATACATTAAGAGGAAACAAGTGACGTGAATTTAGCGGTCACTCGTTGTAGGTTTACTTGGTGGATGGACTTTGTTCTTTTCTAAATGAAATCACATGTTGTATTTTGTCTCAGAAAGAGTACCTAATAGGGTTTCACTCTTACAGTCTCGACAAAATTCTGCAATAGACTTTTTAAATGTCAATCGGCAGTAATTTGCTGAATATATAAGGTAAATACAAAATGGAATAATTGTTCACAAAACTGTTGAACTGTACTGTCCTATACTGGTTGACTCTACCGACGATTACGTTTACTGTCTTCAGTTTCTGTAATAAGCAGGCTTGGCGCGATAGTGCCAAACCTATAATAGGAATCATGTATAATCAAAAAATTACTTAAAATCGCTTTGTTCACTCACAATTTTTGTAAATAAAAAAGAAAAATCCGCTTCTGTAAAAGTAAAAGTATTCGTAAATTCTGTAAAGTAAAAGCATTCGTATACTATAACACTTTCAGTAAACACCACAAAAATTCGGAAGTATATAATCGATTGGCATGGCTGCTGATACAGTCGGTTTCAAATGAAAATGGATTCTAGGCGTCGGGATTAGTGATGAAATCGGACGCGTCGGATGATGTCATCCGACGCGTCGGGTGATGTCATCCGACGCGTCGGGTGATGTCATCCGACGCTCTCGGTTATGCAATCCGACGCCTAGAGTTTTGCCAGCCAGTGATTAATTAGCTGTCAAAATTCAGGCCTAAAGTTTTGAATAGGGGTGGCTTCTTCAGTGCAAATTATGAATGCTACCTTATTTTATTGTTTAGTTTCTTTAACTAATAAAAATCAGAATTCAGTAGATAAAATTACCTTATATTTAAAGAAAACAGCTATTAATCAACATATGAAAATAAACTATAAAAATTTCGCATAACTCTTTGAGGAGTCACCCTCATAAATTTTTCCTGCAAGCTCTCCAATTTCCAACTCTATGATGCAATCCGACGCCCAGCCAGTCCCGTCGGATGATGTCATCCGACGGCCTCGGTGATGAAACCCGACGCGTCGGATGATGTCATCCGACGCGACGGATGATGTCACCCGACGCGACGGATGCTGCAATCCGACGCGTCGGATGATGAAATGGCGTCAGGCAAATCCATTTTCATTTGAAAATGACTGTATGTATATGTGACAGCAAAAAATTGCACTTATTTCATTTAAATAGTTATACATGAACATGTAAACGTGAACGATCGAAAGCTATAACATGAAGAATTAAGAAAGAAGCTGCAAACGATGAGAATTTAAAACATCATTTTGTGTTTGCATTTATTGCAGCAAATATCGAACAAAAAAGGTACAGCCAAAAAGAATCGAATCGTATCAAGTTGGAAACCCAGGGTTAGTGCGTATATGTTACATTAGTCTCGTTTAGTTTCAAAAATCTGTTTTGCCTTTGAAATAATTTATTTTCTTTATGCTAATATTATATTGCCAATATTGAACATATTATTAATATTTATAATCTTAAGCCCGGTTCATACTCGTCCTTGTCCTTGTCCCTATCGTTTTGTCCTTAAGCGATTCTAAGAAAACTACCTAACGAAAAGAGTTGATATTTCCTTTGAGGCAAGTCTGGGTCCACATCCAGATCGTATGCAAAAAATTAGCCCAAATGCTTTGGTAAATTCGGCACTGCAGTTGATCGAAATTTGTCCTTGTCCCTGTCCTTACGTTCTTAAGGACAAGTACGAACCGGGCTTTACAAGATAAATTTCGTAGTTTTCTTCAAATTTGGTTGGCTCTTATAGTTAGTTATATATATATTTTTTAATTTAAACCATTTTAGATATGATTTGAAATATAAATACGAAAATGTGCCAATGCCAAATGAAAGTGGCTCTAAACCCAAAGCTGAAAATTTTGGTAAGAAGAAAAAGTTTAGTTTGAATTCTAAATCTATTGAAAAAAATTCGCGGGCACCGTAATGTCATGAGGTTTTGTGTATGGGCGCAAAAACTGCAAAAAATACAAAAGGACAGTTTACTTTTGAATGCGTTTTCGATAAGCTAGCCTTAACAATAACGTTATGGAACCTTTACATAAAAAACACTGTGATTCATTAGTGACTTTGACGCAAGACAGAAAATACGTTATAACTTTGCATTTACGCAAAATCTCGGCTGGAAACTTTGGCGATAGGTTGCCAATATATAGCGCGTGTGTGAAAAATTTTATTTGCTTTATCTAATCAAGAGTCTAGCTAAGTTAAAACAATTCATTATTTCCATATATTCGTGAAATTGAAAATTAGACTTGAAAACTGTTATAATACATGCAATTCATACGTTCATGACTAAAAGCTAGCTAGCTAGCTAGCTATGTAGCTTAAGTTTGACTAGATTAGAAGAATTTCGTGAAATTTTAACCACACATTTTACCACATATTGGTAAGTTATCGTGAACATTTCACCAGAACGAAAACTTGTAACACATTTTCTATGTCACAAGACTTTTAATAATATCTAAATCTCGTTGCATTGTTTTTGAAACCGGGCCATGAAAAAGTTTGCGTCTTATTTTAGACAACGCGTTTCACTGTGTGCAAGGTGGGCGTTGCGAATCCTGCCTTGAGGGTGTAACATGCACAGGAATGACGTTTTCGGATGATACATACTGCAGGACCTATTGCAAGCGAATCAATGGAAAAAGATAGTTTTGAATCCGCATCAAGGGCAGAAGAAACTGAAAAAAGGAAAAGCTTAACTTATGAACAAAAAGTTTATTACATAATTCAATAAATTGATTTAATTTTGTAAAACAAAATTGGTGTTTTCAGTAAAAATATTGTAACTGACCTCACATAATTAAGACATTTGTTTCCGGCTTAAGAAGACTAAGGGTGGATTTCACGGTGAGCATCGTTCGCTCGACTTTCAATTGCTCGACTTTCATTTGCTCGACAAAAATTTAATAATTTTCCAAAACAGCCAATGTTTACATTAGTCTGCGATTGTTCGACTTTTGCATGATCGTCAGCCCTTTACTTGGACCCTCATTTTTTTCTGTTTAAATTATCCTAGCGTCTTCGAATGCTCGACAAATTTTAGTGACAATACTCCACTTACCAGATTGCAAAAACTTTTATTTATAACTCTTGTAAATGAAAATAAATAAATGGACAGTTTAGCGGTGAATGAAACTACTTATTTATTATTACGCGGCGTATATGTCGTAGGCTGTAAGGTAATTCAGGCCCTATGCCATAGGGCTTAGGCCATAGAGTAATTTCCTTACAGACCAGGCCACAAGGGGACAACCGTATGGCCTAGGCCATACGGCTAAAATCTAATAATTCTTAATCTGTCGTCTTATGGCCGCGGCCACAAGAGGACAAACAAACTTGATCCGCTGTTTCCTTTCACTGCTCAACAATTAACCGCAAGGAAATAAACAATGTCAGCACTTGAGAAGACAATTTATGAAAAGAAGGAACAGATACTTCACAGACAGCCAGTTAATAAAGTAGGGTACCCAGGGGAATTAGTTACTGTAGTACAGTTAGTTTGTATGTATTGAAAATATGCTTTACGTGGTTAACCAAAGTTTTTTTGTGCAAACATTGTACAAACGCATTACTTTTTTAAATTTTTGCAGATGAAAATTAAAAGCCTGAATTCTGAATGCACCGTTTTTTGAGATTTGATTGCAAAATTTGGTTAAACTGAGAATATTTGTATTTATGACTATTTCTCACTGTCTAGAGTTGCCGATCCGCCTGCCACTAACAAAAAGGTGAAACACTGTAACGTTTAGATTAATTTACACCTAAAACTAACTTGTAGACTGATGTTTAGACCAGACCTACTAGACCTAGACTAGAACTAGACCTTTACATTTATATATATGTGGTTTTGAATGTTTGTGAATGCTGTATTAAATACATATTTATACCGTTTCCCCTCCATTTTAGCGGTTTCGGTCAGCCCAGCCAGTGTAGTATGCAGTTTCACAATTAAGGGGCAATTAAAACTAACTTTTGACCTTCGCCCCAATTACTCAGTTTGGTTGCACGTGTGTGCATGTCATAAGCGGACATCACAATAGCCGGAGTCGCACTTCGTTTGTCCTCTTACAGACCGGTCCACAAGGGGACAACACTAAGGCCTAGGCCATACGGATGTCCTCTTGTGGCCCGGTCTATAAGGAAATTACTGTATAGCCTAGGCCCTATGGCATAGGGCCTGAATTACCCTACAGCCTACGACAAATATACTATAGTGAAAAAGCTCTATATGTTTGCACGTATGTTGACTGTGACACTGCTGGCAGGTCACGAAAACACACAGTTTGTGTGTGCGTCTGTGTGAAAAATAGTTCGTAATCTAGCGACATGCGTTTCGTCGTTTGCCAGTTTGTGTGATGCTGGGCATTGTTTTGCGCACATCACTCTACATTAGATGCTTGTTTAATAATTGCATATTGGTTGCATTCTATGTATATAGCCTGAGTTTGTTGAGTAGGATTTTGTGGTTCTTTAGTATCACATTAGAAAGACCAACTGAGGAAAGAAAGACACTGAAAATTGAAAGTCTAATCCGTTCCCTCAGAAAGTTTTCTAACCGAAAGTCAATGACACTTACAGAAAGACTTAAAAAATCCGTTCCCTCAGAAAGTTTTCAAACCGAAAGTCAATGACACTTACAGAAAGACTTAAAAATGAAAGTGCGTTTGTTAGCTAATAGTCACATGCATTGTTTATTTTGGAACTGTGTACTGTACTGGAAATAGAGTGTACGACTGGACTGCAGCAGACTTGGACAATGTTTTGGCAATCGATCATTTTTTGTTCAGAAAATCAGAAAGATATGCGAATTGAATTCAAAGAATAAAGGCGCTTTTGCACAATGAAATCACAAAACAAAGAAATGTGATTGTAAATGCTCAGTCGTGTTGAATTATAAAACAATGACCGATCCGACTTTGGTTTATTAGGTAAAAAATAGATGCAGTTTCTGAATGTGGCTATGTTTTGTGTGCGCTATTCACACCGCCGACTGTAGCTTCTAGGCAAAAAGTTGAATTGACTAAAATGGTTAGTTTTTCTGATTGCAACGTATATAATGATCACCCACTATTCCGATGTTGTTGGCTCAAAACGTGCTTGTTTATTTATTTATTTATCACCCTATTGATAGTTTTCTGTGCGCTCCATTTCTAAGTTACAAAGGAATGTGGGTGGTATGCGGTTAATTGTGGATTGGCATCATGCTGCGTTTTGACCACCACCAAAAACCACTGAACATTATATAAGCGTGTTCGCTCTTTATATCTATAACCGGTTTGCTCTCATAATGTTTTAGTCATTAAAAAAATTAATTCTGAAATCCTGCAATATGGTGTGTCGCTCGCTCCTATTCTAGTAACAATTATTCAACTAATTTAACTTTATTAACTAACTTTAACTTAACTTGACTTTAAATATCTAAGTTATTATGTTATAGTGTTTCTTCAATGAATGTGAATTGTGAATAATATGTAGTTAATAGTATAAACAGTATTAATTTTTTGTCAGAGTTGCAGTTATGTATGTCATGCTAAATTTGTCAAGCATTCGAAGACAGACAATAAAGATTATAAAGACAGACAATAGGGTCCAATTAAAGGGCTGAAGCGAAAGTCGACCAATCGAAAACTAGTGTAAACATTGGCTGTTTTGGAAATTTATTAAACTTTTGTCGAGCAAATGTAAGTTGAGCAATTGAAAGTCGAGCGAATGGAAGTACGCCGATTTCACAAAGGGGGTTTTACCAAGGTTTTACTAAACCATGGTTCTACATACGTTTTTATATGATTTGCACATAAAATCATTATTAAAAACCATATACGTTAAAAAAAATTTTAGATTTAAAAAAACCGTAGTTTTAGCTCAGCTGGTGAATTTTGAAACCTGCAGCACAGCAAGTCTTTGTTCTGCTAAATTTTCAACTGCGCTAAAACATGGTTTAGAACATCTACGACATTCTTAACGAATCGGGCAATATTTCGTAATGAAATTATGTGCAAATAATAGAAAAACGTACGTAAAACCATGGCTTAGTAAAGCCACCTCCATGAATTCCACCCTAAGGGTTCAGCGCTATAAAACATGCTAGTGTCAATTCTATGTCGCGATCTGTTGCTGAAGCGTCAACAGCATACATTAAAAGTTTTAAAATATAGTGCAGCAGCCCGTCAAGGCCTTATAAAACATGTCCAACGCGACAGAAAAAGAGCGTGGGGTATCCCACGGTGACACATGATGACATATGGGGCGCTCCAAGGGGCTTCATATGACATCGTGTGGCATCATGGACGGACACCCCATGGGGTGCCGTGCTTGACAATCCACGTTTAGAATCCCCAAGTTTTACCCATCGTGTGAAACAGATTTTATTGTTGTGAGTCGTTGCGATCTGAACTGTAAGCTGACGGGTTCTCGCTGCGGACAAAGTTTAGTATTTCATTTGCAAGCCGTCAACTTAACAGTTTAACACATGCTTAGTTCAATTTTATTACACTTCCGAGGAGGTCATACTGACTGACGTTATTACACGATTACAGAGATTTGTTAATTGAAACACAATTCAGTAAATTCAATTTTGGAATATTACAGCGATTTCCATTTCCCACACTACTCTTTAAGTAGCTGCCGTTTCTGTGCTGTAACTGTGCTTGAATGCGACTACATACAAAATGGCTGTTTCAGTTGTCAACTACAACTTGAATAGTCTCGATTTATTTCATCTACTATCTGTTTTTCCCACCAACATTATGCCTAAGCAGCAGAAAAACTTTGTCATGTGTAGCTTGTGAAAACGGTAAAAAAGCACAGTTTTTGTCTGCTTTCGTTAACAATGCGGCTGATGTTATCGATGTCAATAATTTTGTGTTTCGTTGGATTGGTTGAGTCTAAGCGAAGTGAGTGCACATATATCGCAATGGTCCCAAAAACTGCAATTTGTTACCTACAGTACCAAGTGATATTAACTACCTATGATACTGCAGTCAAGTTTTACTGAGTGTCAGTTTCCGTTGCCGCAGTCAACGTTTTGAAGTTCAATAAAATCAATTAGTACATAGATAAAAGTCCATCGAAGGACTGTGGAGTTCCGCATCAGTGACTCCGTAATCAAAGCCATCGGAGGCATTTGTCAACGTTTTTTGCACAAATTATTTGCATATGGTTAATGTATGCCTGCTGTATGAAGTCTGCACTCTGCAGTATCAATCAACCAATACTTGCCGCAGACGCCTGAATCGAAGAGGAGTTGGAGTAACGTGATGCCGTCTTTGACTCCGTAGTCTGTAGCAAGTCATTTTTGTACTGTATTTAGAAACATGACTCAGATGACTGTAAATCCGAAGTCAGTGATGCTTTGGCACTGACAGAGTCTCACAACTAATTGATACGTTTGGCTTGACATTTTAGCGGCATTTCAAATTTAAGAACATTTTTGCATTGCGTATGTATATAAAGTTAATAGAGATATCTGTAATTTATTTAGACAATGCGTATCATTGCCAGAAAAATGGCCGTTGCGAACCTTGCTTTTCGGGTGAGACGTGCAAAGGAATGGCGTTTTCGCTTGATTCTCACTGCGACAACTATTGCAAGCGAATCAAAAGGGTGAAAAAGAACCGAAAAAGAATTTGAAATCCTTAAAATTTTCTGCCTTTGCTAAAAAATATTCAATTTTGGAAAGTAACATTTTAAATCGTTTAGGTCATCAGAATGTAAAAATAGTCCAAGGTTTTAGAGACCTAAAAATTGAACATAACTTTCCATTCCGCAGCAACCTGAGAAAAATCATTGAAATGCAATCACTATTACGTTATTATTAACATTTAATTACGTTATTATTAAAACCTATCATGTACAATTACGTTATTATTACATTTAATTACGTTATTATTAAAATCTATTACAATTACGTTACGTTACAAAGTAAACAGAGTACAAAGTAGTATATGCCATCTTTGTAAACTGGTTTCGAGGTCTTTATTCAAATATCCGCCTACCATACATACATTACATATTACATAAATATCTTTAGTTTTAAATTTCATCGCATTGCCAACGGATCTTTATGCTGCTTCTTGCAGCGTACTTTGAGAGTGTTTTGACGTCTTTGGTGAGATATAAACCTTTTTATTGTTACAGCCGTCTCTGATTGCAAACTAATAATATTACAACTTCGAACTATTTGATTGCAATGGCCAGCACCGGCGCAAGGGTAATGATTTTCGGTTTTTACAATGTGTTAGAACTCAGTTTAGTTGCGTTTTAAACACAATCAACGACACATACCTACATTTATTAGTACATTTTTTCAAAAACAAAGTTAATTTTTTATGCGACAACGAAAATGAGACGGGGGCTAAAACAACTAAGCAGCCGGGTGATGATTTGGAAGTAAGAAAAATGGTCTGGGGATCGCAAACCTTCAGACTCCACCTCCTTTCCCTCCCAAAGAAACTTAAAAAATGAATGGTCAGATCAGGTTCTAATTCTTTTACTTCTTGGTGGTTCTGCCGATCTTTTTAACGAAATGCATCTGTAGACATCATCGGCGCAATGCATTTTTTGTTTCAATCATAATTCAGTAGTGTATAAAAAATTTTAGTCAGTTTGACCTAATATGCGTAACTCACATGTCCAATTGTACAGTCTAAACTCTAAAAACTGCGCTAATATATACTGATTGAAAGTCATTACCGAACCAAAAATGTTGCTCATGTGTTTAAAACTCATGTTCGTTGGTATATTGATCAAGAAGTGCTCAAAGACTGAGCGCTACATCTACAATTTAGTGGTTTCGCGTTCCTCATTCTTTGAAATATGCTTAGTTTGTTCATTAAGAAAGGTTTAATTTAATTCCAGAGTTTAGAAAAATAAACAACCAAAAAGTCGAAAAAGAAAATATTTTTCACTTGCAGAGCGCAGTTCAGTACTTGCTTGTTGCTTGCATACGATTCATTTTGACAGTCGTAATTATACCTTCAGGGTTAATTTTTCACAGGTGATTACATGTGTGCATCATGAATAAAAATTAAGGTTAGGGTGATTACATTACATACCTTGCTTATTGTTACATGAGTAGCCCGTTAAAAATTAAAAAATAATAAATGTATTAACATTGAGATTTGAACTCCTACTAGTACAGTCTGACGTTGAAGGATTATGTTCACAATTGTACGGCGAAGAAAAATTGGTTAAACATCTTCGGACATTATTCAAATTCTAATTGAATAAACTCAGGAACTCTCTTCAAGGAAGTAACTGACAGTGACGATAACACTAAGTTAGATGATCAATACTACATAATATGTACATATGTTGTTCTTGTGCTAACGATCGTCTCGGAAGCATCTATTGTCTGGAGCATATTTTGAGCTGCGTATTCTGGTCAACCACAATGAAGCGCTGCGTAGCATCACTCAAGTCTGGTTATCCAAAGTAAACAATTTGCCCCTAAAAAGAACAGGGTTCCTACCCAGAGTTAATCAATCAATCGATCAATTTAATAACAATTGATAATTTGTCTGGAAAAGGGACTACCGAAAATTGTTGATCTTGTTGCTTGCAAGCTTAATGTACCTACCACATGTAAAATAGTACTGTTTTTTGGCGTTACAAAAGCTACTCAAGCCGCCATCCCTAAGCCCAACAAAGTATTTTTTCGTTCTGCAGATGTCGCTCTGCTGCACAGCACATAACGATTGTAGGTATATTTTTTAAATTAACAAAGCTTTAAACAACCGTAAAATACATCATCCGTACGTACCCGTTGTTAATGCTACGTACGCTGCAGTGTGCATTGAGTTTACTTACAGCGGCCTCTTTTCGAACGTTCGTTCAGGATTAGACAACAAAGCTATTAACAACAATCAAAGCGACAGAGCAAACTTTTGCTTGTTTGCTGGTTGCGTGATTGCTTCCATTTCCGCCGGCCGAACGATCATACCACTGTAGGTACATATGAAGCAAGCTCGCACGGCACTCCATCTTGATCTAAGCATTTCCGCTCAGAGGCGCTAATTTGGTAGTTTGAACATCGATGAAATATTTTGGTGCCGAGTTGTTTCACTGCTGTACAGTGTACTGTACTAGTGTACTATCGTTACAATACGTATGCAAGCCTACACAGTGGTATGCAAATTAGATGTAACACTACAAGTTTATATCAGATTAAAAGAACGAAAGAGGAGGGCCTGTAAAACAAAACACGAATGCAAATTTAAAAATTTTTCAAACATTGCTAAAGTTGAACGTAAATTGGTTTTAGTTAAAAATAATTTAATTAAGCATTGGATAGAAGTTTCACTGAGTAAAAATTGAATTTAAAGTTTGAATATTCAGTAAAAAATGAATGGCCACCTTTTTCAAGAAAAAAACAGTGGGTTTGCGTAGGCTAGGTTTACACGCAAATAATAGGCTCTACGTTTTATGTTGCAAAAGTTATAGGAGCAAATTCCTGTGACAAATGTTCCTACTCTAGTAGGAACAAAATTCAATTCAATAGCACTGTGATATAGTACAACAGCAAACAATCAGAATCTGATAGTGTTGTTAGATGGAATGACAGTTATCTTTAAAATTGCACTATGGCGATTTAATGATCAAGAAACAATAAATCATCAACATATGGAACAGAAATGCCGTTTTTACAACTGACAATCGCACTAAATTGCGATTGCAAGAAAATGACATGCTGCCTCTGTTGTGACGGGGAATATGTTAAAACTAGCTAAGTTTTCGGCAAAAGTATTCAGTAAGTATCAAGCATACACTTTTAAGTACATTGGCCGCAGGCCATCGTAAACCTGTTGGGCCAGTGAAAGGTTTATTTCTTAATTTGCATGTTTTCCATGAAAAGCCTATCCTGTTACAGCCATTGAAACTGCAAAATCTCAGCTTAAAGCTTTCGGCAGTCGGAATTTGAATGGTACATAAATTAATTACTTAATTATTAATCTTAAATAAAGATAAATTAATGGACTACATTTTTGCTCATGCATAGTTGCAAATTTATCTTGCAAGCTCTGTTGCAAATAAGTTATGACAGTTTGAAAGAACACAGTACCATCGTCGATTTCTAGCATATCATGATTATTGAAGCATCAGAACTGACTGGCCGAGTTGTTAGTCTGTTAGGTTCGCAACCTAGAGGGGATTCGTCGATTCCTAGTCGAGCGCTTTTTGTCAGACTTTTGCAATTTCAAACTACATTCTCAGAAACCACTAAAGCAGCAACACACTGATTTTACAAGGCATTTTAATAGTGACAGATGCATAGCAAAGGTAAAAGACGTGCAAAACACACTCCGCACATTGACACTTTAACGCTAGCACTGTGTTAAGATACCAGAATCAAAATTAAAGACCTGTTGGGCTGTGGCCCAACAGGAAAAAGAAGAAAAATAAATGTATTACAATGAGATTTGAACTAGCACGAACTCACATATATAATCTTATATATATGTATATATATATAATATATATATATATATATATATATATATATATATATATATATATATATATATATATATATATATATATATATATATATATATATATATATATATATATATATATATATATATATATATGTACATATATGTTCACATTTGTACTTAGAATATAAACTATGTTTTTTGTGCATTTTGCACGTAGCCCCTCCTTTACCCTAATTGAAGTTGAAGCTAGTTCTTTGTATATTTAGAAATGTTTTGATTAACCAAGAAACAGACACTAATTGCTTTTGGTGTGTTTTCGAAAAGAATGTGGTATATTCTTTAGATTGTGATATGACGCGGACATGTTTTCGAAACAGTCAAACAGACTTAATATTGTGCTATTTTAACTCGTAGATTTTTGTAATTGAGAACTTCATAGGTTAGGTAACATCGCTTTTCCCACTTGTTTAGGTGACCAAGGACCAAGCCAAAATGTATATCCTGAATTAATGAAGTTTATTAATGCAATAGGTAAGTCACAATGACACTGAAAACTTTCAGCAGGGCGTGTATGTTTCCCCAAGAGCTTTTTAGGACTGTGTCAACGTTATTTTTGTTGCAGTGTCAAACTGAAAATAATATGAGAATTTGCAAAACCGCAGGTTCTTGAATCAAGTAGACTAAACTGAAGACTAGAAAATGCAGGTAACCATCGTTAGTTATAGACTAATTAATCAAATCTAACCCAACTACATTTTAGCTCGCTGCTCAAGAGTACATTTCATTGCCCAGTAGTGAGTAGCGTCAATTCAATCAAGAAACATAATAAAAAGTTTACTTTTATTTTGGTTTCTTATTTAAACATTTTCATGTTTTACATTTTTGCTTACCTGTTTTCAGTTATTTTAGCTTTATTGTTAGTCTACGTTCAATAATTGAGATCTGAAATATAGCGCAGATTCAGGGGCCCAGTCCCTGCCGTCGCCATGGTACTCTACCGGAGGGGCTTTTAAGTCATCGTAGCGGGGTCTTCCACGGACCGGGTTGTATGCAACACCTGGTCAAAAGGACAGGGAATGAAGTTAAATTCACCATAACGGAGGGCGAAGCCGAGAAGTCCAGACACGAACCACAAGACTAGAACGCATAAATAAATATGTTTTATATGAATAGGGCGTATCAGCGTAACACTCAAAAAGCAATATGAGAATAAAAACTACTCCAACACGACTGACAGCCAGACATAGGGCGTTACACACAAGGCTATATGACACAAAATTGACCGTATGCTTATACATATTTTAAATATAATGAAAAAGGGAGTATAAAACAGAAAAGCGGTTTACCCTTTGAAGCCGTACAATGTGCATCGTTGATGTCAATTACGACCTATCAAAGTTGAACCAATTTAAACTTCTTTGCAAAACTTCTTTATGTTGCTATTTTAGATGGTTGCAGTTGTACAGTAGTTTGAAGCTCTATATTTACTTAATTCAAAAAAGCACTATTCTCAATTCTGTTTTATTGCAAATGGCTTCAAATTCAACCAGTGGATCATCCATTCGAGCATTTATCTTTCCATCTATTTATAGCATAGAGGGCTTATTTCAAGTATTTGGCAACGTTATCATTTTGTTGGTCATTGGTAGAAACAAAACATTGCATCGAAAAGAATATTGCTTGCCTGCCGGGTTAGCTTTGGCGGATTTGATATGGGGTCTGGGGACACTAACCGCGGGCATACGACGACTATATTTAATCTCTAATGGCGACACCATGAGACTGGTTAGTAAACAAGACTGTATACGAAAATTTCAGCTTTTTAATTATTTAATGGGTGGGTTTACAGTACCAGCTATGTTGGTAATGATATCAATAGATCGGTGTATTGCTTGTGTCAGTATTGCTTTCTATTCGCGCATTACTGCGTCGAAAATCGTTATTGCAAATTTTGGTGTTTTTCTGTTGGCATTCTGTTTTACGGCTGTTGGTTATATAACCACGTTCTCGCTACCCAACGTTCCGAGCGTTCCTAACATCTGCCTGGTTGGATGGGCTCTTACGCCGAAAATGGACCTTTTTTGGAACATGTACCAATGTTGTGGCGGCTTGCTGTCTGTTGTCATTTATGTTGGCGCTATCTTGAGTTTGAAAGCGGATAAGTCTGATAAAAATCTATCGGAAATTTTGAAAATAAAAAAAGCCAGACAACTAAAAGTAACACAAACACTGTCTGTTGTTATCATTTGCACGTTTTTTCTGTACGCAGTTCCTTTTCTAACTACAACCCTTACTTCTAGTAGAATCTCACCAGCGATATATCGTACTTTGGCACCAACTTGTGCGGTTTTTATTAATGCAAACTCAGCCAATAATCTGTTAATTTATTTTGCTAAAAATGCTGAGATGAGAGCTGCTATTTTGCGGACGTTTAATTTGCAAAAAGGGGCAAATGTGGCCAGCGTTAGTATTGGTAACACTGCACACAGTGTGAGAACTGCAGCACTGTAAAACGGTTTCAACATAAACGTTGTATGAAGGACAGGGTTCAGTGCAAGCATGCAATTTCAGACGAGGGTGAGTTTTGGTCAAGTGCATGCACCCTACAGCAGTATATATCGTGCATTAGTACAAAACAAGCCCAATCTGCGGCAAAATCTTCAGAATTTATAAAGCATGCGTTTTCAAGTAAACTGACCACAGGTCAGTTAAAACCTGTTGTGTAGCTAAAAAACTTCCCCATCAACATTTTTTATTGAAACAATTTAAAGACCTTCGAAGACTGATAGGTTTATGCAAAAGTATGTAAGCACGTTTGCAACTTGCAATACACCTAACCAGTTGATGTGATTGTGTATAGTATAAACAGGTACTAACATGAATTGGCATCTGTTGGTCCGAATCTACATCACAAGTTTCCATTTAAGAAAAACTAATGCTACCATGTGGTTTATGACTACAATTCTAACACTGTATACAGTCGACGAAATCTGCATGAAAGCCAAATCAACTAGCTAGGTACTGGCCAAAACTTGTTTTGCTTTTGAGCAGCGAAACATTGCTAGTCAATATTATTTGTATGTGTAGGTATTTCTATCGACGTTAGCAATCGATCACAAAACAAACTGCAGACAGCAGTAATGTGACAGCAGCTGTCTTACACTGAAACATGAGCTAAACAAATGCACACAAAAACTGTGCTAGCAAATACTGCTGCAATAGTTTGCTGCAGACGCGTACTTCTGGCAAAGCGTGAACTAAACACGCGCACTGACATTCGAACGCAAGGAAGCCAGTGTATTGTTACAAAATCAAAATTAAAGACCTGTTGTGCTGTGGCACAACAGGAAAAAAATAAAAAAAAGAGCCCTGTTGCTACGGCACAAGAGCGTAACAGGGGGGCTGTCTCCCATTAAGGCCAGTCTCTATTTGATTCCAATAAAATTCGTCCCGTTAAGGCAGAAGTCCCATTAAGGCCAGTGTAAGTTTCGTTAATCTCATTTTAATTGGCGTTGTATTGTTTCGTTAAGGCAGAGGTCAAATTTTTGACTCGTCATACGGTAGTTTATGAGGCTCTTATGTAGTTTGATATCAAAATCAAAGTAAAAATCGACAAATGAATATAATGAATACAGTGTCCGAGGTGCCACTTTGTCTATCATGTACTTTACTGTTGAAATCAAAGTGAAAACCGACGAAATAAATGCTAGTATTAACACAAACACTCAGTATAGTATCATTTTTGTTCACTTGGTTAACTTTTCGTTGAATTTATATTTTTACTATTTTTGTTTTTATAATAAATGCATTTACAGGCTGTATTAGACTTCTCAGTTTTCACCTTAAGTATGTAGTAGTTTATTGGAGTCTGCCCTAATGAGACTGCTATGATTAGACATCTGCTCTACTGTAAATGTAGACCTGCCTTAACGGGACGCTCCTGTTTCTGTTGTTGTAATAATAGTTCTGCCTTAATGGGACAGTGGCCTTAACGGTACCCAATCAACAGGGGGACCAATGAGCATAATTTTTATGGGACTTATACATGTAGTGCTCACGTCTGGTAGGCACCAGCTGCCCCCTTTATAATCATTTAATGTTTCATATTGTTTGCCTCACTTATAGTTTACTGTGAAGGTTGTGTAGATACAAAAACTGTGTTGTCTTCGTTGTCTGCCTTACATTCTGAGAGTTGCACACAAAGTTGGTTAACGTAAGTTACGCTAAAAATGAGAATTATCAAAGTATCAAACCTAATTTACCAATTACCATGCAAACAGCAGGGCAGGTTAAAGATCTCTGCATATGCGTTGTTTCTATATAAACCAGAAACGAAAGTAATTTACCTTTCCAGGATTAAACACACTAGACTGATTTTAGTCCGAGTTTTAGAAATTATAATATTCGACTAAACGAACTAAATGACCTAAAAAGTCATATTCTTAGTTTTAGCGTGAAGCCATTCCTAAACTATCCTTTGACTACACGGATTTAACATGCAAGCTTAACATCAGTCGGCGAGTTATCAGTTTCACTTTACTACAAAAATGCAGCAAGACATGCATATTTCAAATAAAACATAATAGCCTGACAGTGCAAGTATAAAATGCATTACAACCATGAAAATATAAGCAGTGATTTGTAATCTAACACCACAAGTCACTTCTTACACAAGAACACAAGTTTCCGAAATTCAGAATGCAAGAATTTTTTTAGTCAGTTTTCTGTAGCTACTCAAAATAATATCCAAAAGTTTAACAAGATGATTATAAATGAAAAGACTAAATATTTTTTGCATTGGTTAATAACACTTATCAACAATCAGCATCATCCAGCAGATTGAAGGAAAATGTTATTGGCTACAAAACTGTCACCTACCACCTAATGTAGCAGTGTTCTCATTCACAAACCATCAAAGAAAGTACTATATCACAAAAAATAAATATAAATACGGTGATTAAACCATCATAAAAAAATTATACAGAACACATATAAAGGAAAAATTATAGGTGACGTATTTTGGCGAAGAGGCCTCCCAATAAATATATATGCATGCATTAATGGAAAAAATACAAAACTGTACAGGAACACAAGAAACTGGCAATGAAATATGAGCTTGCATTTTATAAGGTACTTCTGTAAGGCTTTTTTGAAGTATTCCGAATTTGCATAATACACTATCAACAAAAGTCACGCTGTTTGCTCTGTCTATTTTTGGTATTTCAGCTTTGAGTGTTTGAAGCAACGTAACAGGCTGACAGTATTTGACTATACTGACAAAAACGGTTTCAAGAGAAATTACCGAACTAGACGAAAACCCAGCACTGTACAGAATCACGCAAACTCAACACCATTAAATAGTGTCCAAAAGTCTGTTCATGGTTGTTGGCTGTATATTAAAAAAACAACTGTTTGCGGAATTGCTACATAAAAAATGTTATTAAAAATGTACTTTCAAGCTGTAAGTATATGAATATGACAGACTGTACAACCAAAACTGACTACAACCATGTCCCAAACTGTCCCGAACTTTTAACCTGTTTTCGCATAGATGACAAATTACCGCCAGGCGCAGGTCAAATTTATAAAAACCCATTTCTATATAATTCTACACCTGTGTGTTGATGGACCTTTAAGTATCCATTTTCACGGTTAAAACTCGGAATTTCGATATTTTCATTGATTTAACGTGACATTTAGCACTGGCTGGACAAAAATGCAATTTCATTAAATTTAGTGCCACCAGGCATCAGCAGCTAGGCATAACTAAGTTATCTTTATTCAGCTATAAACAGTTTTTCACTATATTGACCACAGTTCTGGGGTTAGAGTCACCTTGGCCTAAGAAAATTACAAGCTATTTCTCATAATTTCAACCGTAACGCACAAACATCGGAACAACCACTGGCCACAGCTTAAGATAACAAACTGGCGCAATGATACACAGTCGGTAGTGAGTTTTTTTACGAACAGACGGAAAAGCATAAAGTAACAAAACCTAAAATTCGTGTTCATGAAAAGGCTTAAAATGCACTAAAAGTAATTAGCCATGGTTCGTCACTATTAGACACATATCAATCACCTTAAATTTTTTAGCAACAGTTTCGAATATTTTTGTGCAGCAGACTCCCAGGCTTCATTTAAAGTCTGACCAGAAATTGCCAAACCGGCGGCGAGATTTTGAAAACGAAAGTCTGACGAACAAATGCTGAACCCTGAGACAATAAGAAACACGCGATATGAATTCCAAGCCTCAAGAGTCAGAGAATAGTCACAAAAATAACGCCACTTGTATTTATTTCAGGGTTCAGCAATTTCTGGTCGGACTTTAGTCACTTTAAACTCGATACTTGCGAATTGCGATCAGTTCTTTTCGTAATAAAATCGCCTGTTTCTTTTTGGCTCAGTGTGCAGCACTTTTTGGTCAGACTTTAGTATTACATTTTAAAATCTACAAACAAGAACCACAACGCGTAATAACATGTACAGTTATTATATTACAACCTTTACTATCAAGAGTAGTACATAATATATTAATAGTTTGCTTGTCTTGTGTACTCTTGGCCTTACTAACAATATAAATTATTGCTATAATCAGTAGTGATCAAGTGATTAGCATACACACATCGGCATTGTGTGGGCGGGCGTAGAGAATGACTTCATTTGGACAATTTCGAAATTACACGAATAAGCGCACCGTTTTCTTCCTTCAGTTTCTGATTGTCAATTCGTAGACGCTCCAGCTCAGAGTCCTGCAAAACAAGGTGAACTAAACTCTGATCAAAAAAAATGTCGACCTGAGAAAAAATAGGTGACGTGATTTTAACAGATACTCATTGTACTTTTGATGGCCGAAATGTTTTTTGATGGCTGCAAATTGCTGTTTTTTTCGTAGTGAAATAGCGTGTTTTGTTTTTTCTTAGTGTTCAACATTTTTTGGTCAAACTTTAGTATGAAGATCTTGCTACACTATTGGACTGCATTAAACTGGTTTAACTGACGATTAGCTTGAACGTATTAAACGTATACGTGTAAAGTATTGACCACTTTAACTACAAAATTATTAAAATGATTATTTATAATTAGTCAATATAGAAGCACAACGACAGATATAGTCTAATCCGCCAACAACTGCAGTTCTTCAGAAAGGGATAGCAAATTTACACTCTAATGAAGAAACAAAAATTGGATCTTTTGCTTGGGTCGGTCAGAAGAGATTTTGAATGTCATACTCATGGTACTTGTAACTGCAACGTGAAGCAAAAACTACTTCGACTTCAAATCGGTAGTATAATAATTAAAATAACAAGTAAATACTGCAACAATCGGTAGTATAATAATTAAAATAACAAGTAAATACTGCAACAAAAAGTTATCTATACTTTGTAGGTTCGGAATCAATTCAAACACCCGAAATTTCCTTATTAGTTATCACTTACCAAATCGTCCGATGAAAAGTCGCCATTTTTCTGAAATAAAAAATGGCTTTTAAAATATGGCCCAAGTCCTATATCCACCACTTTGCTAAATAAGCTCTCGAAGCTTGTTCATTCCCGCAGGGCCTTTATACTATATCCGGCACTGTTCGGAAATGATGGTACCGCATGTTTAGAAAAGTGCCAGATATAGGACTTGGGCTCAAATTGTATGTTTACCTATTATATTTAAAATTTTAATCGAACTACCACTCTTAAAAACAATCCAAAACAGGTCCAATTAAATTTCTTCGAAGTGATTTAACACTAAGTTAATATGATACGTTCTAACAGTTTCATGAAGTTATTCCAACTGTTTACACCCAAAAAATTCTATTGCCACTTTCACAATTTGCACTTTCGAACAAAATTCATTTCTGTAACTGCAAGGCGAAAGGAGTATCAGAAGACGTAAATAAGACATCAAAAGGGATCATCAATTGCGTAGAAACATTTCTACTCATCAGCGCTACTAAAGTTTGACCAGAAATTGCTGAACCCTCAAACAAAACAGGTGAAGTGATTTTTGTGACTACTCGCTGCACTAAATGGTTAGTGCTTAAATGCCTCAAAGCCGTTCTTTTCGTACTGAAATCGGATGGTTCTGTTTATCACAAACACAGTCCAGCATTTTTTGTCAGACTTTATAAAAACCAGACTGTTCTCATATTCTCACGACGACAGTGCAATGGTCGTACCTGCTGAATGTTGTTTGTTTTGTTGTTGCTGGAATGTGGATGGGCGGGATGGAGTGAGTTGGGCTGGGCGGCCAACCGTGCCTCGAGCTCCCTCACCTGCTCCTCCAGCTTGGCATTCTTGCGCTTCTCCTCTTCATAAAGCTAAAATCACAACAACAAAGCTCCATTGTGGTTGGCCCCACAACAAAGCTGCATCGAAAACGTTCTATTAGGAATTAGGATGAACTATAGTCTGACCAAAAAGTGTATGTACGGAACTTCATTGCTTCATAGCAGCTTAGTCGTTTGAGGTAACCCCCATAATGTATATATCATTCGAAAGCATTTTTGGTGGAGATTTTCATGAGTTAAATTATTTCGGAAAAATTGAAGTTAAAAATTTTAATTCAAATAAAATCAATTTTTTCCGCCTAATTATAGGAAACCTAATGTATTAGATATCATTCGATAGCCCATTTCATTCTGCGTCTAACGATATATACAACATCACTATAGCATGTACCTGTCAAAAATTATCGAATTTTTTTAGTTTTGATTTTTCTATTGAAAAACGTCATTTTTGGCCCGTTTTATTCGCTGTAACTCACCAAATACTCAACCAAATCTGATAAATTTTGGATGAATAGACGCGTTGTGACCTCGCACAGTCTGTGAAAGTAATAAAATTTCAAAATTTGATACTAAATGTTTCAATATTTGTCAGGTTTACAGTCATTTTTCAGCAATTTTTATTCAAGATTAGTTAAAATAATTGTTACCACAATAAAGTTCAGTTCTTTGGCTTTCATTTGATACCAAAAACATGTGCTTTTGATTGGATTGAGCAAAGTCATGCAAAAAATAAATCATTATTGACAGTTTATGTGTGCGCCCAACAAAAATTTATACACACATATCAGCGTGTAGAATGTTTGAACGCATGCACATGCATGCTCATCAAGCACTAATTTTTGACAAGTAATGAAAACAGCTATATCTTTTTGCTGCATAACTTTGCTCAATCTAATCAAAAGCACGTGTTTTTGGTATTAAACGAAAGCCAAAGAACTGAACTTTATTGTGGTAACAATTATTTTAACTAATCTTGAATAAAAATTGCTGAAAAATGCTGTAAACCTGACAAATATTGAAAAAATTAGTATCAAATTTTGAAATTTTATTACTTTCACAGACTGTGCGAGGTCACAACGCGTCTATTCATCCAAAATTTATCAGATTTGGTTGAGTATTTGCTGAGTTACAGCGAATAAAACGGGCCAAAAATGACGTTTTTCAATATAAAAATCAAAACTAAAAAAATTCGATAATTTTTGACAGGTACACGCTATAGTTATGTTGTATATATCGTTAGACGCAGAATGGAATGGGCTATCGAATGATATCTAATACATTAGGTTTCCTATAATTAGGCGGAAAAAAACGATTTTATTTGAATTAAAATTTTTAACTTCAAATTTTCCGAAATAATTTAACTTCATGAAAATCTGCATCAAAAATGCTTTCGAATGATATATACATTATGGGGGTTACCTCAAATGACTAAGCTGCTATGAAGCAATGAAGCTCCGTACATACACTTTTTGGTCAGACTATAGAACATTTTAATGACAAATTCTGTGTACTTCAAACGATCACATGTTCGATTTACATTGGGCTTAAGGGGGCGCTCCGGGAATCAAGGATTTGGGCTATATTTTTTAAAAACAGCCAAAATGACCTATCATTCTTGAAGAAAAGTTGCCCAAAATACTATTTCTGATGTTTTGACGCGCATATCTCCATAGCAAAAAATTTTGAAAAAATGGGACAATTTGCTAATTTTATTCGACTTTTACACAAATTCAGCAAGTAAGCCAGTGCATCAACGCTTTTTGAGGTTTTCCAAACAGACGATACGTAAATTTTATTAGTTGTAATGAAAAATTAAAACAATTTTATTGCGTTCTGTGCAAAAAAATCGCACAAGAAACCATTTTCAGAAGCAGCAGACTCAAATATAAGCTGTGTGAATACAAAACCAATTTTTCGGCATTCGATTATAAAATGCTGGTAAAATATTTTTCTACAAAATTTTGCACAAGTATAGTCTTAGGCTCTGCGCAGTTGAACAATTTTTTAGTTTTTTAAAATAAAGCTTAGAAATTTTTTTATATTTATTTTATTGCTCAGAGTTTGACTTCGAAAACACATAATGACAATTTTTATCCAAACCCGACATAAATGTTAAAAACCAAAATAATGTTCAACTAGAAAAGCACATAAGCTACATTTTGGTATATAAAGTGTGACTATACGCAAAGTATAAGCAGAGTTATCGTTTGCCGAAAATTCACTCACGTTTGGTGCTCTCGGAGTCACGTGACATAATCACGTGATTTGAAATTTTGCCTCCAGTGTTCCTTTGTGCCATACTACATATATGTGTAGTAAAGTTTGACATTTGCCAACTTTTTTGCCAATTTTCTATGTAACCCCCGATTCCCGGAGCGCCCCCTTAAGTTAAACACCCTCTGTGAATACCAACCCATGCGTCTATTTGGTCTAGCAATCGTAACTCAGCTGAAAACGGCAAGGCAATATACATGTATATTTATTTAGTAATATTGCAAATTTACGCTATCCCGCATTGGACAAACTCAAATTACATTTACTGAATCTAACTTTCTTGTCCTGATCATTACAAAAAAGTTATAGCTGCGTAAAATGCCTAAAAAAAGTTTTCGTTGACCAACCAGGTTCCTGTTCACATTAAACTAAATTCACAGCCGAGTTGACAGTGGGTGTTCGCATACGGTATCTAATGCAGGCTCACTTACTTACGGAGTGTGCATATACAAAAGAATCTCTGGACAAAAGGCTACTAACAAGAGTTGAATTGACTAGTAGAGGTCACTAAAGTACGTGAAGGTTGTTAAGAATATAAACCTCACCTTTTTGTAGTCAATCTCATGGTAGAGTCCAGTGGGTCTGGTGGCTGAGCCGAGGGCGGCCAAACCTGGGTAGCGGGAACGGTACCCCGACAAGCTCTAAAAATAACAACAAAATACAATGTAATAAAAAATACATCCTGCACAGCTGAGTCAATAGCTGCTAAAAGTGTTTCCACCAGAGGTAAAAATCTGACCCACTTAGGCCACAATGGCATGGTGTTAAGCATCAGCAAAAGTGTAAATGAACTATGCAAGGTGTCTACTTAGGGCCCTTAATCCCTACACGAAAGCATGTTTCAGTTTCACACGACGAGGAAAACACCAGGGGCGCTCCATGTGGCATCTGGCATTGTGTGACACCTTCATGGCCGCATGGGGCCAGAAGGGGATTCCCCACATTTAGGGTCGATTCATACTTACAGCCGTATGTCCGTTCTGCCTGCAGAATGACGTCACTAGCAGCCTAGTGCAATGGATATCAGCCAGCGCGTGTGACGTCATTATTTCGTCATTTTGCCGGATGAACGGACATACGGATGTAAGTATGAATCGAGCCTTATCGTGTGGAACAGGCTTAAAGCTGTGTTACATGCATCATAGTTACACTTAAAACCCCTTCCATTGCGGATTAAACTGGGTTTATTTTAGTCCCACTAAACATAATATACGTATATATATGCGAGACAGAAACTGGAGTTGACTATAACAAACGACACACTGCTGTTTACAGTTACTGTCCCTGCAATTCTGAAGAACTACTTACAGAACGTCCACTATAAATACACATGTCCGCGCAATGCAGAAATGTCCTTTACCTGGTAACTACCAATGAAAGGAAACACAATGCTTAAGTAGACTAAGTTTATATCAGCTAAGATTATTTTTCCTGTCATATTGCAGACACATTAATTCCAAACAGCTGACAAAAGGGAGGATTCAGTGTTTGTCTAAATCCCACGTTAAACACGCCTACACAGTTTGAATCTAAACACTGCTGACTGCAAATGTATGTTTTACATGATGTAAGTCAGCTGACAGCTGCATTAATAGAAATCGTCTGTAGTGAAAATATTGAATCAAGCTACATTCCATTCCCATCGAAATAATAGTTTCAATAGTACCTTCTAACAGCACATTATTCATTGAATGAAGTTAATTTAAATAAATATCATTTTTGTTGCTGTTTGTAAAAAGTATATAAAAACCTTTGTTATTGTGAATGGTATCATGCATAGTATTATGCATTGCTATATTAGCATTATAGTTATGCATGCATGCATAACTCATAAGTCTAATATTGCAATACTAATATTATATAATACTTTTACTTTGTTACTTAGCTTTCGTCTTTTAGTCTTTCGACTAGTCGTATTCGCGGTCTAAGTACGGTACAATTAAACTGACTAAACGTAAACCTACCACGCTGAGTCGTATAACATCGTCTATCGCCATAAACTCCAACAATTTTTCAACAGGACCAGCGGACCATTCAACAAATCTAATGCAAACACGCCAGCACTAAGAAAATCTGATAAGGAAAATTAGGTCCCGGCTACTATATACGTAACGCATAAAACGTCATTAGTCAGTCAACACTAAAACGTATTAGACGGAGCAAAAAAGTCTAGGGACCCATACGTCAAAGGAAAATTCTGGTCCAATCAGACAAAATGAACATTATGGCACTAAAAATTGGCGTTTAAAGCATAGCTTTCTATCAGCCCTGCATTCTCACTGAAAATTATGACTCAAACTAAACGACTAGATTTATGGCGGATCTTGTTTGGAAGAAAAGTCATAACAAGTAAAAGCTTACTGCAAAAGTAATCCAGTGAGTGCAAAGGGTGAACGTTTGACAACATTAGTCCTGTTGCGCAGTAAAAAGTAATTGTCAGCTACAGTAAATTTTAAAAATTTCAAGAGTACATCATACGAAGAGTTTCAGACTCGTCTGTTTTTTTATTTGTCTGATTTTTAGTCTTCTGAGCTCAGATTTTTGCTTTGTTATCGGTGTCGTTTTGTGCAAAATTAGCGCATATATTTTATAAGAGAAGGAATTATGTGCAGTTTGTTTGATTTGAACAAAAATTTAGTTATCGCATCAAAGTTTCTATAAAAAACTAATAAAGCTCAATTTTTCAAGCGTGTTTAATTGAAAAGTTGTAAAACTAAATTATATTAATATTATATTTGTGAAAACAAAAAATTGTGTCTACTTCAAAGTCAAGAACTGCGTCTGTTAATTCGAGTTTCTTAACTCTAGTGTTTATGTTCTAAATAAAATAAGACGCAATTGTTAATTTTCGAAACAACATTGCGGTCATAGGCTACAAACAGGCATACAGGTTAGTTATTAAACATATAAATAAAGAAAAGTAAAATCCATAAACGCAATCTTATTTCTAGCTAAAGAGCAAATATAGGGGAAAAATTCATTAACAACTAATTAAGACACATTCTCATCCATAATCGAGCTTTTTCAATACCTCTTTCGCAGTCAAAAAAATTGATCTCCTCCGATCGTGCTCAAATTTTGTCTAAACATTGTCCCATATGAGTCATTGCACTATGCAAAGTTTTAGCTCCCACAATTGATTCTGGCGGGAAATATGATCTTTCAAAAAGCAAAAATTGAGCTGGAAATTTGAGCTCTGAACAACTTTGCCTAATTGTTTACAAAACTTTACCCAAGCTACATTGAATCGTAAAAACATGTTCCTAGGTATAAAAATAGCTGACAAATTCAATTCCAAATTTATTTTTGCTTTAGCTAGAAGAAAATTTAAAAATTTAGGCCATTTTTTCGAAAACTGCAGTTTTTGCTTAAACACATTTTGGCCCCAAATGATAATCAAAACCCCGAATAAGGAAAATGTTAAAACGGTATTTGAAAGAGTTTTGTGAGTTCTAAAACATATCCAAAAATTAGCAAGATCGTGTGATCCTCCGGGGGTCAAATATTCCAAAAACTGATATTTTGCACACACTGGCTTATGAATACTATAGATAAAAACACCCATTGTGCTCGGAAATTAACTTATTCTATACATCATTTTGCTTTTCTGTACATGCAGTATAACTTGCTATATAATATTATATGATGATTTTTATTCGGAAGTGTAAAAAGTTTATGCAATAATAAATGTAAGTCGTTTGAGCTAACTAAACTCGTTCAATTAAAACCCTAATTTACTCACTAACTCCTTCAATAATACAGTTAATGCCATCGTTCAAATATAGTATTTACAAAATTAAATTGTCTTTAAAACCTATAAACTATATGCAACTATCAGTCATGTCAAATAATGCACTCGGGCTCCGAATTGTCAATGATAATATATGTTGAATATTTGCGTTTTCATCATATTATAACTAGTCTACTTTCAAAATTCTATCACTAAAGTCTGATAAGAAATATTTACACCATTTGAAAGAAAACAGGTGATTAATTACGGAAAGAATAGATTCCAATCCTCAAGAGTACGGCAAGTAGTAGCAAAAGTCATGCGACTATAATAATTGACTAGTGGTCAGACTTTAATTCTAATCCTTTTTTGTTTCACAATTATCTGAATGTCTATTTTTATACGACTTCGATGCTTTTACCTGAGATACGTTGATACGTACCAGTGAACACACCTTGCCACAGTTCAAGGTGAAAAACTTATTTTTTACATTCAAGGTTATTATTGTCATTTAAATATATTGCAGACATATTTTACGGTTTTAACTTCAAAGCTTATTTGCGTATTTAGGACTCCGAATGACTTCTACTAGTTATGGCGCATTTGGCTTAAAACTTCCGAAATTGTTTCTTCAATCAAGTTGTCAAAAGTACCCATGTTTGGATCGTCCATATATAAATCGTCCGGTGCTTCTGTAACTTCGTTGTTCTGTATAATATGTCATCAGTCTTTTCACTTTCGCGATGTTCTCGTTTGAATTTTCTTGCCGTTCGTTTGAAATTTCTTGCCGTTGAACTCCAGTATGATGCTATTTGTTGCCACGATAAACACTCATTTGGAGCAAACACTTGTTTTCCAGATATAGGATTTTTTACACTACGCAACAAAGCCACAACGTCACGGGCATCAAACTTTTTACCACTAGAGTCACCTTCGTTAAACTTATTATTTAAGAACATTCTGACATTATCAGGAAACCTTGTGCGTGAGGGCGGCTTTCGTAACGCATATGCCATTAGTGGCGGCTCGTACAGTAAATCTAAAGTGCATACTTATTTGAAACAATTAAAACTGTTATGTTTGGATTTGCTAAACACATTTCAACAGTTTTAGGTCTAAACAGTGTTAGGTCAGCATCAATGAGCAGTTTGGAACTATTAACCGAGTTGCAGATATTGAAATTGAAATGCCAATTGCACATTTTGTGCCGAAAGCGCTATCTAAGATTCTATAGGCCATGTTTACCGTAGGCAATTCAGTGGTGACAAGCGTCTGCAGCACCTATGAGGGGTAAGGAGTTCTCACATGAGTTGAAATAGAACTAAATTAGGCCATTTCATACGAAAAATCATTGCATAGCGCAAGTCAGGGAACATGCCAGGGAACATCGTAACGAGCACGCTAGGCTGCACGCTCGTGCTCTTGATAAAGATCCCCTTCAGTGCGAAACGACTTTTTCCCTCACTTACGCCATGGCGTGTCCGTGTGCCATGGAGCGAAATGCTTTCGCGTGAGAAAGGGCCTCAACACATATAAGAAAAAATTATATTCGTGTATAAGCCTACACACGACTTTTACCCTCTCGTTTTAAAGACACGTTGTAAACATTAAGTATACTGGCATACCGTCCTGTGCCTCACTGAAATCCCAACGCTTGATAAAAATGTCATGGTTAGATGGTTTCGATTAATGGCATTGACCGAAGGCAAAAGTGCTGCGGAATGGTAGGATCCAGCATTGTCTGACTGTACAAACACTTGTCTTAGCTCAGGCCATTCTCGTTTTAGTCTAATTAGTGTGTCATTAAGTACAGCTGCCACTGTTGTCGAGTCTTGGGCTACGTGTTGACTGAACATATACTGAAATATTCTATATTCAAATCCGTCCTCAGTTTTACGTACAATATACTAAATATGCCAATTAATCCCCTTTTTTCCGATTTTGATCCTCACAGTGGAGGGGAGAAACTTCATTGCAAAGTCCATTACTATCCAAGCTTCTTCGTACATTAAATTTTTCAATCTTTCTGTTCTAGCTAAACTTTGTTGCACTGACCGCAACTTGTGCAACTTCATTTTAACAACTCTATCAAGCCAATTGGCAACGTCATACACAGTTTGCAATTTTTCGTGAGCGTCTTCAAATTTTGCATTGTCCACGAGAGTCCGAAAATTTTCCAAAGTGTTGTTCACATGCGTGCAGCGTTGGCATTGATCGTCGTGACGGTGAGTACATTGAGTTCTCTACGATGAGTCACTCAAAGCATGGGTAGTGCAGTGATCGGCTACTGATGAACTTGTTTTAACATGGTATTTGTAGTCACCTTGTAAATAAGACTTAGCTTGACGCAAATCTTGTTTTCTCTGTGTCATGTCTTCTAAACTGATCTGCTCTTTTTCATGCAGATTAGATAAAAGCTGTACGAGATTATCAAACGCCTCTAATCCGGCATTTGTTTTGTAATCCAATCCAGTCACTGCAGTCCTGTACTTTATTTTTAGCAGTTTAAGAATTTTGTAGTATGTAGAATCAGCTAATAGTTTATCGGACTTTCCAGTTTGCTCTGCATACGCTTTAAACTCTTTTATTTGTTTCTTTTTTACAATTTGGCTAAGAAATGGGGGAATTTCTTCTTTCTCACCGGATTGTGTTTTTGTGGTTTTCATTCCCCACGGCATTGGCGTCATACGGTCAATTATATACTCTAAAAAAAGATCGACCCGGTCACGGTTTAATGACTTTTCCTGTTTGGATTTTGGTTTTTTCTTGAGGAGAACCTTCTGCTATGTAGTGTCGAGCTAAGCTGCGCGATCTTGTGTACATGTAAGAGGTAACGCCAGCCACATGATCGGACAAAACCCGATACGGCACATTTAGGGTTACGCTGCCTAACAGTAGTTGCTTCAGCTCAGGCGAAATCAGTGACTGATAGATTTTTGAAAGTAGACTAGTTATAATATGATAAAACCGCAAATATTCAACAGATATTATCATTGACAATTCGGAGCCCGATTGCATTATTTGACAGGACTGATAGTTGCATATAGTTTGTAGGTTTTAAAGACAATTTATTTTTGTAAATACTATATTTGAACGATGGCATTAACTGTATTATTGAAGGAGTTAGTGAGTAAATTAGGGTTTTAATTGAACGAGTTTAGTTAGCTCAAACGACTTACATTCATTATTACATAAACTTTCTACAGTTCCGAATAAAAATAATCATATAATATTATATAGCAGGTTATACTGCATGTACAGAAAAGCAAAATGATGTATAGAATAAGTTAATTTCCGAGCACAATGGGTGTTTTTATCTATAGTATTCATAAGCCAGTGTGTGCAAAATATCAGTTTTTGGAATATTTGACCCCCGGAGGATCACACGATTTTGCTAATTTTTGGATATGTTTTAGAACTCACAAAACTCTTTCAAATTCCGTTTTAACATTTTCCTTATTCGGGGTTTTGATTATCGTTTGAGGCCAAAATGTGTTTTAGCAAAAACTGCATTTTTCAAAAAAATGGCCTAAATTTTTAAGTTTTCTTCTAGCTAAAGCAAACATAAATTTGGATTGAATTTGTCAGCTATTTTTATACCTAGGAACATGTTTTTACGAATCAATGTTGCTTGGGTAACGTTTTGTAAACAATTAGGCAAAGTTGTTCAGAGCTCAAATTTCCAGCTCAATTTTTGATTTTTGAAAGATCATATTTCCCGCCAGGATCAATTGTAGGAGCTAAAACTTTGCATAGTACAATGACTCATATGGGACAATGTTTAGACAAAATTTGAACACGATCGGAGGAGATCGATTTTTTTGACTGCGAAAGCTTTCCTCGATTTGCACTGAGAACGTGTCTTAAATAAAAGTTGAAAACCAATGAATTTTAAAAAATTAACGAAACCCGAGATCGAACCAGGGACCTTTAGATCTTAAGTCTAACGCTCTCACAACTGAGCTACTTGGGCTTGAACAGTCTGACAATTTATGATCACTAATTAGAAGCGTAAAGAATGTTTGCTGTTTCATTCTGGTTTAAGATTTCTATTGCCAACCATTTTGTTATTAAACTAATATGTTTAGATTTTCCTGTCGAAGGAACTTTAGTGTTGCCGTGTTTGCTGCATTAATACAGGTGGACTGTATCAATCAATAAGTTATTCATATTCGGCCAATATGAGCTGAGTGTGTACTTTAAATACTGTACTCGTGTATTGATATCTACTGAAATTCTTACAGGCAAGGCTCACATTGTGCTGTTATTATATGCATATATCAGCTATATCATATATTGACAGCAGCCTGTTGGCAGCCACCACACATTACACAAGAGACAGGCAGTAGCAAACACACGCACACAACACAAAAGGTAGGTAATTTGTCACGTAAGTGTATGGATTTACAGATTCTGCAAATCCTATACAAACCAAGTATAAACTACCTGTTGCGCTGTGGCGCAACAGGAAAAAGGTTGGATGAAATTTTTTGAAAATTACAAACGAAGACTGAGACAGAGTTACGTATATAATTTTCAACAATATTATGTCAGTTTTGAGGAACAATGAACTTTAGAGACATTTTATTGGACTGATTATTTCAACAGGAAAGTCACGTCAAAAAATTCTGATGAAAAATGCACTATAGTATGCGCAATACATCTATGTATATAGCATGAGACATGCCTAAAATAAAACTAAAACATCTAAAAGTGCAAAAAACAGCAGAAACATAGAAAGTAAAAAACGAATACGCACTCGCACTGAGTGGTAAAGTTTGCACAATTTTGCGAAATAGGAACATCTACAGAGCAAAAGTTATTCAACTTTAAAGTTTACCCGACGAGTCATAAAAATTGAGTCATTAATAAACAGTACACACCGCTGTTATAATAGAAGAGTGACTGTTACTCGAGTATGAATAAAATACATAGGATAAATAATTCTGACCTTTGGTAAAATTTTAACTATCCCCCACTAAATAATAATAATTGTGTAGGTATATATCATCACTAAATAGCAATTATGAATGCATAATTCATGAGCTACAGATTATATAATATATTATATATGTTTCATAAGAATAGATATATGCATACATATATAATACCACTGTCACTGTCTGTATATTGCTGTGTGGCGTGAATTCTAGATAATGCATATTTCAAAGAAATAAAAACGAATTTATACTGAATAGTGAAACAAAAGATTTGAACAAAATTCAAGCTTTTTTACATTATGAATTATCTTTTTATTTAAATACCTTAGAATCTAAACGACGATACTGTAACACTATTATTCAAAAAGGCGCGGTACAAAAAAATTTCAAACCACTTCTTCCTCTACATATTACGGAACGAAATAAATACACTGCTGCATATGCGGTATATATATTAAGTAGCTATATGAAAAAACAAAAAAGCAAAATCAACCAAAAAATAAAACCTAAACATTGTTTAGTATATACATATAAAAGAATATCAACTAAATATTAACAGTACAAAAGTCGTACTCAAGAAAAAACGTTTTAGAAGCACTATAAAGGCAACCAAGTTCAAGTTTTACAGAACTGTATGAGCCTCCAATCTCCATTCACAAGTTTAGGAAAAAACTAACCGTGAAGAACTCTTCTATTAACATCGAACAAAAGTAGACAAGAAAAGAAATGTTTTTGTGTAAAGAAATGTTTTTGTGAAATATAAAACTTTTGAAAACTCACAAGGACGATTTAAAGAAGCCGAAAACGTGCCTCTCAAGTGTTTAAGCTGCTACAAAAAATTGTTACTGTATAAAAGAGTACGCCAGACGACAAAACAGTAGCAAAATGATGTATATATAGAAAAACTGAAGAATATATGAATATATCTGAAAGCCGATTAGCAAGAAACTCGAAACATAAGCTAGCTGCTAGAAGATGGATTTTAAAATGTGTGTGTGTATGATTCAAATCTTGTTCATAAATTTCGACATTAACAATGTATGATCTATATTTGATTAGGTACAAAAAAATCAGATTTTCACTATCGTAGCTGTTCAATCCCGCTCCGTCAAAGAGAGTTGCAAAGTACTGAATACGGATAGGGATAACTTATGTAAATTACTTAATTAGGCTTTAGGCTTGTATCCTACTTAAAAAGTTATTTCAGTAACTCCATTGTATTACATAGCACTGTAGGAGGATAGGATAATACAGGTATTGCAAGCTCTAGAAAAAGCGTCCAATGCAAATCACTATTTAAAACAAGCACAATCACATCTAATGATCAATTTTAAAAATAGCTAAATTTCACAATTCGGCTCAACGCATATATACTTAATACGTTCTGTTCAGATATATACCTGTGCTGTGCTTTTGCACATGTGCCATGAAAAAGATTATTTACGGCTAGCGCTAAAAATGCATGTAAACACTAAACATGTATATAAGCTATATAGGTATTTCTGTTGCCTATAGAAGTTGACACAGTAAGTGTTGAAAGCTTATTCTGCATAGAATGCGAACTTTTAGCTTGGTGATACACAATGCGTGTTTGACTAACATGAATTTAGACACGGAATACAATAAAGATGTTACTTAGCATGCATATTATATATAACTTGGTGAGAGTTATGGTGAAAGTCTACATGTATATATATTTAAGAGCGCTATGACGAGTAAAGTAGGTAGACTTTATTTTACTCAACTATATTTTTCGACTGGGTCGGTACACTACACTACGGTATATTTTTTATGCTACAACAGTTCCAATAATGTGTCAAAGTCGTTGGTATTATTATTACAATCTATCTCCGTATATATCATAATGCAGTATGTAGCTCCCCGCATTAGCTTACCTATAATAGTTTGAGGGAACGAATACAGCTTGCTTCCAAAGAAGTTTTCGAACAAAAATCTATTACCTGTCTTTAATGCTCCTAGTTTAACACTAAGTACTAATTACATAATACTCAAAACTGTGCAAACGGCAAACTCACTGAATAACAATGACAAAAAAGCTGAATTTACGAAAACGAATGGGATAAAATATCCTCTTTATATAAACCCTGACTTACGAAGAAAAAGTTTGCAAAGCCATCTAAAGACAAAAAAGTATATATATGTGCGTCTAAAAACAAGAGACAAACTAGCCTAGCTGGTACAAACATGTCTTATTCTATCACAATAAAAAAAGATTTCAGCTTAAAAGACGGCAGCATATTCGGAAAATAGTGGTGAAAAACATTTTAGAATCAAAATCTGCTGCATTAAAAACAATAGTTTTGGCAAAGTTTGAGCAAAAAACTGGCTCGAACACACAACAGCTGACTGGCGTTAAAAAGTCTGTCAAAGCAGCTAAGGCGGAACCACTCGACGTAAAAGTATATAAATGCGAAAAATAATTGGCAACAAACCCGTGAAAAAGGACGTAAACGTGTCATTAGGTCTGATGGTACGAATGCAAAATCAAGATTAAAATCTACAAAGTTTATTTTGAAGAATAATTTTTTTTATGTACAGAGGTACAGAGGTACGGTAACCTGAAGTTTTCATTAGTGTAGGACGTGTGTAGGTTTAAAATCCAAAATAAATTATCCAAAATAAATTAACTATTTATGCACATAATACAAACATGTATATACCTATAGGAACTACATATAGGTATCTAATCCTGAGTCTACGCTCAAACTACAATCGAACTATGATGTTTTACATTTCACTTCACATCTGAGCTTCCACATCAACTTCTAACAGCTTCCTGCCTGAAGGAAGAACCATGAATGCTTAATGTAGTTCCTGTTTTTGCTACTTCAGTGTCGCTAAGATAACGGAGCAGCTTAATTAAATTCGCGCGCTAGAAAACGAAAACTTCATATACGGACGTAGTAGTACTATAAAATACTTTTGGGACATGGCATATGAGTGAGATAATGTACTGTACAGTATACGTTATGGTTGTATTGTATATACATAAAGATGAAAATGCTTTCGGTAAAACCCAGAAAAACAAAGAGAAATTGTATACATAATCATAAAGCTATGTAATAGCACTACGCCCCACACAACTTCACTATGTTGCGCAAAAGTAAGCCAGCCTCCATAAAGTCATAAAATGATTGACACCCACAACTCTATGTGGAATTCAGGTCTAATGGTTCAAGTTCCACATTAGTAGCCGTTGTCTGTAACTTCTCTTTATAATGAGATGCGGGGGAGAAGAATCGGGAAAAATTTATACAGTCACTCATAAAATATACTAGGATACCGAATACCGATGGAACCCCTGGTCATTCTTCACTCATTTTAAGAGAGTCCTCATTATGAATTTCCCGTATCCCTAGACTATATAACATTAAAAAATTTCCAATAGTTATATAACTATATATATAATAATTTAATATTTGAACAATCTCTGCAAAATGGATATATATACTTGGGGATTCGCCAGCTGTGTTATAGATTAAGCTGTACAATAGCTGTTTTGTGTAGGTATACGTCTACCATATAGCTGTATTCTGTGTCATACAGAAAGGGACCTGTGGCAGCTGTCGCAAATGGAAGACTAATATCTGTACGTTACTACGTTAAACCACATTATGCAGCCTGTAACAGTATCATTATTATTATCTGATCATTGCTTGCTTTTAGGCAAAGCGGATTGACTAGCGACATTCGTGACAAATGTACTTGGACACGGCGTTAAAAACATGAAACGTCATCATTTGGTAACTTTACCAGAAAATAAAGTAAGCTTCTTCGGTTTTTTGGTCGGTGTAGGCGCGATAATTGCGCCTGAACTCTAGAATTATAATATATATAAATATATATCAAAATATCGAAATTGTATAAGACAAAATAGGCACAATCTGGTGCTCGCTTCTTAGTTACCTTTTTGCATGAGCGCTAATTATATAATGCTTGGTGATGGCTTGCTTGTGGGGGGCGGGCTGTTGTAGTCTGTGGCTGTTTTTTTTAACATCAGCTGACCCAGTGGCATATTTTTTGCTTTGTTATATATATCTATTATGTATTTTCTTGCAGGTACCAAAAAAAAACACAACACTTAGGTTTCTTTTTCATTTTTAAAATTTGTCCATGTAAGGACGGCAGCAACGGTCTTGGGTGTGTGCCTTCGGGTATTCGGGGAAACCTCTAAATTACCAGGGCAGCGCAAAAAAATCTATATTCACCACCTTAAACACTTCAAATTGCAGAACAAATGCCAGCCAAGACATATATTGCGCATTAACTACCGTCATGTATCACGGATGATTTTCTCGGCGCTAGCCCTGGGGAGGTCGAGACCAACCGACTAGGGGATAAATTATCTCCTCTCGGTCCCCTGTCACCTGCCTAGGGCTGCGTGCACTTCAATAGCAAACACTAGAAAAAAAATAACATGCTGCCACGTGCGCGTTGCTCTCCTGCTCCGGGCTTGCCCCAGGACAGGCTGACTAAACGAAACTCGCAGAGGGTATCAATGTCAGGGGCACTCGTTGAAAAAAAAACAGTATCATTATAAAACTGCCGAAATGAAGTAAAACAAAGCACAAGCAATAACCCCATTACAAACATTTATGTGACTAATCCATGAATAACAGAGTTACAAACAAGGCAGTAAGATGGTGCTCTGAGTTAACCAACCAAGTGTGGGCACAGATGTACATGGGGGGTCGGGTCTGACAAAAATGAGGTAATTTTTCAAATTTGTTTTACTTTTTCTACTATACAAATAGGTACTGAACTTTCTGCGACAAAATTAGCTCTAGTTTTTGAAAAAAACGTATGAGTATCTCAGGTCTATACTACAGCTAGAAATGTATCTGGAAGTGCCGAATATTTAACTTAAAATTTTCATAATTTGCCTCAAAATAATGGTCATTTTAGAATGTCATTTTCGATAAAATCGACAATAACTAAAAATTTATAATCGTTGACTAAAATTCACCAAAAGCAGCACCTTGGCAGTTGGCAACATAAATTGTTGTTGTCTCTAATTTGCGTTATAGACTGTCACACTCGATCAAAACATCGCTGAGCAACGCGGTTATATAAATCACTTAAATTTTGCAAAATTTCACTTTTGATTCTGTTCCGTCATTAAATTTGGTGTCATAGATGATTTTAGACGTATGAAACTTCGCGGAATTGCGTGCCTAGTGATTTTTTGGTTCAAATGCATCAACTAAGCAAAACTTCACACCAACAGCCAAAGTTGTAAAATTATCGCAATTTAATAAAGTGCCGCTTTATAGTGCCGCAATTAATAATAGATGCCGTTAAAAATAATAAAAACAAGACAAAGGGCAACGATATCTTACCGACGACTCAGCAGTCAAGATCTCCATTTATCGTTGGAACAAATCAAGTATATATATACAGTTGGAAATACAAAGCCTTATAAACTAAACTTTACATACTACATACATGTTAGACCATAACTAACAAAGCACTTAATTCCACCTTCAATCGTTCTAGTTAACATCATCTATTCATTTCAATCACATTATGAAAGTAGTCTATATATATTTGTATTATTATACTATTTCAGTCAGTCACTATATATTGCAATTCACTGGACAGTAACCTCATTTTTTGGGTGAAATTCGAACAGCAAAATTGCCTTAACAGCAACAACAACAACTACTACAGCGTAGTATCAGGGTTGGTGAAACTTTACACTTTTCAAAACGACCTGGTCACTACTCACTACAATTCATTTGCAATGTTATGTAATACCAATTTAGTATTCATCAGAGTTAGTTACTGTTAGATCTAGTATATTGCCATTACTATACTAAACCGAAGGATGTACATTGTACAGGTATGTTAAACATACTTTACAATGTATAATGCGTATATATGTATATGTATGTAGTATGTACAATATATAAACCTTTTGTCTAACAAATACACTTTCGATAAACATTACGATATGTATTATTATAAAACAAGCAACCGTTGACACAGGTGTCCATTCTGGGAGTTTTGTACCGAGATTTTGACTGGTCTAGTACCAAGATATACTAAAACTTAGCGGGTAAATTTCATAAAGGTGGCTTTACTAAACCATTGGTTTCACGTACATTATGCATAATTTGCACATATTTTCATTACGAAATGTCACCTGATTCGTTATGCAATTCGTTGATTTTCTTAAACCGTGCTTTTAGCTCAGTTACAATTTTAGCAGAACAGAGACTTGCTGCGCTGCAGGTTTGAAATTTCAACTGAGCTAAAGCCTGAAATTATGGTTTAAGAAAACATCCGAAATTTGTAACGATCAGGCGATACTTCGTAATGAAATTATGTGAAAATTATGCAAAACGTAGGTAAAACCAATGGTTTAGTAAAGCCATCTTTGTGAAATCCACCCGCTATGTCTTCTTAGCAAAAGATTAACGATCATGAAAAATCTTAGCAAAAACACACACAGTGTTTTAGCGTAAAAATCAGCAATTTAAAAAAATTGGCCAATTAATAGTCTGTGTTTCAGCAAAAAATTAAGCATTTTTTAAAAATTTTGGCACAAAATTAGGTACAAATAGAATAAATTGTACAGAAATCAGAAATGCCCGTAATTAAGAGACTATGTGATAGACATTTTGCTTGCCTTTGTACCTTGGATCTAATTTTGCGTACCCTTGTATATACTAGAAATAAAAATCTGGGGGGGCTGAGGGTCTCAAACCGCCATAGCCTCCCCCCCGTACTAAACTGTCATTCTAAGAACTATTAATTTCTGAATTATGTCTGTCATTATTGTATCAGTAAAGTTACAAAAGAATTAACGCATTGTCGATGTGTGTAGTAGGATGAATGAATCGTGAAAGAATCACATTGAAATAGGGCAACAATAATGTCCGTCAGGTACTGAAAGTTAATTACTGCTTTGTTACTATTGTGGAGATGGAGAAACCTGGGTTTCAAGTTAAATTACACAAAAATTATAACTTACACCAACACTCTTTGATCGTCTGTATTTTCCTCGATAGGTAATTTCGGGCGTAATATAAAATCCGTAACTGTTATCGCAATAATTGTAATCATTAGCAGAGCTAGCAAAACTTGGTGATCGGCTTAAGTAGGGGGAGCTGTAGCTACTGGAATGACCCCCTTGTAAAAATTGCAAGTTATTATCCCAACAAGGAGGCAGAACAATGTTGGCCGCATCCAACAGAAAACTACAGTAGCTGCCCGAAGCAATACGAGGGTCACTAGGACAGCGGTCAAGGCGAGAGAGGCGTGACTGGGGTAATAAATCCACGAGTGTCATCATGCAAGCTCGCAATAAGTAATCTGGTTAAAATCTACAACAAGTACTACATAAATTTCACATTCAGACAAATCTGGTTTGGTCACTAGTTGATACAGTACAGAGGCTGGGGCAAAGACATACGGTTTGAAAAAAGTCACCACAAACAATGATAATATCTCGGAAGAGATCATTAGGTACTGCACTGCACGTACACGCCAAAACTTTTGCCAAAATGTGCTATTACCAGATGTACATACATACTACATGAGGGATTAAGGGTCTACATGGCAAGGCCTCACAGATTTAGGAGGGACAATATGGAACAATACATATCTTTTCCAACTTTTTTACTCACACGTACAAAATCATCTGCTATTTGCTACTAAATCTTACTCCTATGACCTAGATGTACCTTTAGCCATCAAAAAGTAAAAACCAAGAGTTCAAAAACAAGACATAAAATTAAGCTACACTATACACCCTTGTCAAAAGAAGTTGTTAAGTCTCCGATGCCAAGATTGAGGCCGATTAGGCAAAACGACAAGCGAATAACACCAACACGCTGCCAAACTTGGAATTTATATATCTGGGCGAGTCATCAGACCAATAACAGCTCAAGGCTAGCCTGGTTTTTTGCACAAGCTTTATTTTAAGGGAAATTCCTCAAGCGCACGTGCGTCAATGAGTGCAAAAAACACTATTTACACGAGTTAGACAAAGGAGTCAAATTAACAAAAAAATCCATAGAAATGTCAAAAATTATCTCAGTCACCATCTATTATCAGTTTTGGCCTGGAAAAACAACTGCGCCTGTCAATATATACTTGGTCACAGCTACTCACAGCATATGTATGAGTAAACAAGGTGTAAAATCAAGAAAAAATTCCTATTCTAATAAGGTTGGGCGATATCGCGCCAACCCTGATTATGGATTTTTGCCTTTAACTGTAAGACGCTGACGCATAAGGGTAAACTTATAATTTTCACAATGCAAAACTCATCTATCTACCAGATCAAAGTGTATATAGCAAGTACAGCAACTTCTAAACACCTCGGAAATAAAAGATAACTTAAATAAACAACTAACGCCAAACGTCACAATATTTTCTAAACGTCATAATATTTTCTAACAATTCTACAAAGCACAAACATAAAATACCTACGATAGCAAAGCCAGGTATTTCAATTTTCAGAATCATGAAAAAACTAAGCACCAAGTCACGTTTTAATAGTATCTACGTTAGGCAAAAAATGCTTGAAATTTATGATAATTACGTGATTAAATTCAGACGTCCTACGTAAGATATATGAAAAAAATATCACAAGGCCACCAGTACAAACAACAAAATCATATATTATTTTTTCAGTTGACGCAAAAAAACACCAGAGCGCATGTTTTTGAGGAAAGGCGTAATTTATCAAATTGACTCACTAGAGATTGCCGACGCGGCACACGTGCAGGCCGTCGGGCTCAGACAACAAAAAGTACTCTTGGCACAATCACAACGCACTGAATTTATCACAGCGTGACGTAACTTTTTTCTTGGGAGCTATATGCTTCAGATTTATATATTATTAGCCGTGACATCCAAAGGATCAGGCCGTCCTACATGGGATATTCTTCTGAACAACTTTTCTTTATATACCTGACATCAAGACACAAATCCTAAAAAACGAGACTGAAACGTACGAGTCCAAGTCACTTAATTGGAGCGCCGAGGAAAATTTTTGGTGAAAATATGGGCCGAAATTACATGTTATTGTTTCAAAGCAACAACAACAGTGACTTTTCCCAAACCTATAAAGTAATTAAGTTAATGTTTGAATATAATGGCAAAAATGTTCAAATATCGGCTTTTATGGTATCGGAACCGAACTCGGTCAACCGAGTCTAGGTTTCTTGGTCTGATACTGATTCATAGTGTTGGAGAAGTACCGTGAGTTCCATCTAACCTAAGTTATATTCAAAAACCGAGAAGCAATTTCACACAGATTACACATATCACATTTGGAGAATCTTTGCACATCTAAAATTAACAGACATTGAAAAAATAGGGAGAAAGTTCCACATTCATCCAGCCCCACAAACACAAATTTGAAATCAACCATTGCGAAATTTAGCATATAACTCCGTTCATATTTTAACGCAAAAACGTTACATTTTAGCGCAATCCCTTCAAAAACAAAGGGGTCAAATTTTAGGCATTTGGATTTTCGTTAATTTTTTGACCAGGCCACATAGAACCACCTTTGCGTGAAATTCAACTAGAAAAAAATCTGGAGCGGGCCCTGACTACGCCACTGTCGACTACTATTTTAGTACTGCAGATAGATATAAAGTCAATATTGACAGACATTAAAATAGTCTATGAATTAATATATATCAATAGAGTGTCTACATAATACATAAACCTTTTAAATTCAAAGTCCAACAGAAATTTGTTAACAGTAAAAGTGAACAGAATATTTACTATAAGTGGCGCCCTATTTGCAAGGATGTATTATTCTACTTCAGACTTATTTCAGAAAGTAGAAATAAATACAATATGATTTATCTAAGTATTAAGCTGAAATCGGGGGCGCATTTACTTTTCTAAACCCTAAACTGTCCTAACTATAGATCACCTAACCCGAAACGTCAGCATCAAAATTGATCATAAACGCTTCCTAAGACGGTCTCGAAAATTGTGTGCATCCAAGGGCGTAAGGGTAGAGCCCAAGGGAATTTGATTGACCTCTCTGCCCCGAAACTTTTTCAGAGTAAAATTTTACACAAGAGCACTCCCTTTACAAGCATTTTACTCCCTTTAGCTTTTGTAGCAAGGCCGAAACATATTCCCGATACCTCTCCATTTGAATAAATTTCGCCGTAAAATCAAAATTTCTTCCTGCTTCTGGAGGCTGCGGCCCCAAGACCCCTGCAATTTTGTGGGCTGTGGTTTAGTATTTCTCGTTAATATCTTGAATAGCAGCATTTTTGCATGTGTTTATGGGTGCATTAAGCGCCGTCTATTTGGCCAATACATGGCTTATAGCATAGTTTTAGATGTTTTATGCCAGCAAAACGCAAATTTACAGTAATTTACAAGTCGGCAAAATTTAAAAAAGTACTAGAAATTTCAAGTTTCCTTGGTCCCCTGGAGTCCTAGACACACGTTGTCTGCTTAATTGTTGTGTTTTGAGCTCAAATTTTAGCTCTGATGTTGCTGACAGCCAAAACTAGTATTAAATAGCACAATATGTGCTGTTATACACTTGTGTCATTTTTTGCATTGATATTGCAAAAAAGTGCATTCTAAGAGATTACAAAAAATCGAAGTCAACCTATCTGAACTTTTTCCTTGGTAAGTAATTGCGTGCATCAAAAAAAATCTTCGTTAATCAGGTAACTTGATGCTCTTATTGCACGGTAAAAACGCTACAAGCAGATAATACCAACACGGATACCGCACTCTTGAATGAACAGCTACTTAATATACACCAAATCAACCCCTGTGTTGACACACGGAGGTGAAATACATACATATTATACAAATTACAAGCCACTACCATTTTGAATTTGGCATCTTGGCAACTGGCGTATTATCTCAGTCAACAACTGCTTTGAGGATTAAACTGTGTAAGTGAGCATTATAATACGGTTTACAAGTCAGAAAGGACTAAAATATGGACGTTGGGTATAAATTGCACATGAACCGGCTAATTACCAGCTAAGATTGTATAAATTAGCAAAAGCGACCCCTCACCCTCATTCTGAACTCGAAAACAATAAATAATTCTTGATAAAAAAGGGCCAGCCAGCTTTATACTCACATTTGACTTGTCTGTATTCTGCTGATTGGAGGCGTCGTCACTGGCTGGTGCCGTCTGTTGCTGGTGATTGCCCTCAGGAAGGTCTCCGTTTAAACTCTGAAACGTAAAAAAACACAATAAGCCTACACAATGCACAAATATATGTTTCCTACACAAAGCGGTCTGTTTTAAGCTTATTATACATTACTTTTAAAGTAAATATTAAACTTCTGACCTCCGTGGAATTGTTTCCGAAAATAACTCCGACAGGGCCGGTTGGTCGTCGATTGTTGCGCTCCTGCCGAGACAAGCGGCGTCTCTCGGACGGTGGTTTGTCATCAGTTCCTGGACCTGAAACGGATTAACGTGATCAAAATATTAAAGGGGTAAATGAGATTAACCAAAAACCCAGTGCCTAGGAGATCAACTGACTGTCTTACCTTTCTAATACTCGTTACCTGTCTCTTATCTAGATCTAGATCGATGCACAATTCCGATTGAGCTAGTTTCTGCTTGGAATACGTACATTTACTTGTCAGGCAAACTTCCAGAAAGAAAGTCAAAAAATGACGAATGCGCAAGACTGCAAGAAAATCATGCCAGAATATTTTCTAACTATGCCAGCTGAACGGACATACGGGTGTAAGTATGAATCGGCTTTTACAGGACTTTAGGAAAGCATTACCCAATCAGTTGCTTACTTTTCTCTCCATTGGTGCCAATAGCCATGCTGCTGTTGGTGCTACTATGCTCAGACTGTTTGTCGGCACTAGACCGATTACAGCCAGCGCCAGTATTCTCCGATCCAATACTCTTCACACATTTCAATTCTGCACGATGAGGGCCCAGCAAAATACCACCAGACGGCTGAAATATACCAACCACTGATATAGATATCACTGATAGTGAAACACGACAAACTATCGATGGAGGTCTGACGTTATAACCAGTTTAAAGGCAATCCACTTTTGATCCCTCCTATCGATACCTGGACTGTAAGGAGATCCCGTACAACATAGAACATAAAACTAACACATAAACATTTAATATTATGATTTTTGAAATTAATCAAAAGTTAAGGTCTTACATTAAGTTGAAAAGTAAAAATTTTGCAAATCCCAGAGTCTGGGACCCAGACTCAGTATAATAATGAAGTTCTCAGACTTTCTGCCAGTAATCATTACTAGACACCAGCTTTGTAAAATATAAGCGGCGACTTATTCTTATAATCATACAAAATCAATTTTGCTGTGACCTTTCTGATCTGAAGTTCGCATTAATTTAATCCAACGACAATATGGGTTTAAAAATTTGTCTAAATTTTAATCCTCTTAGCCTCAATTCGACCAGATTAACCTCGGAGAAAAAATTCACACAACAATACGAGTGAAAATGTCTACATAGGATAATGAAAAAGTCTTCAATGAATAACTACGGTTTTGTGGGTGCTTCGTCACAGTTGGCTAAAATAAAGTGAAAGCAGAACAACTTAATAATAACTATATAATTATAACAGCTGTTAATTAAAAATAATTGAACTAATTGATTGACATGGTTAGTTTTTGTGGCTCTATTTACAGTTTCTAAGTTCTTAGAGACGATAAATTTTATAATTCAGATGACATGATCTTCTGATCTGCGAAAAATTGATAATTACGACAAAATACCTAAAAACAAAAAGAACTATGATAATATCTTAAACTATGACAATATAGTTGTAAAATTACTCTTCTACAACCTATACACCGGATGCTCTCAAACGGAACATCAATTGAAATTATGCATTTATGAAATTTCACAAATGTCTTCTAGAATGCCGAAGTTGAAAATTATGCATCCTTATGTTTGAAAGAAAAAAACAAATTCATGCGCAAAAGACGCCCGTTCAAATTTTTGACTGTCTCGAGTAACCCTGCATATAATCAGAAACGTGGCGACCACGACCAAGAATCACGTTTTCTTAACATCTCTTTGCCGTTGGTTCACTCAGCGACTAACATGACTAAGTTTGGGAATTACATAATAACATTGCTGTTATTTAACCCCAACCCCAATCGAAAACATGAAAGGCATCAAGGGTCCTAAAACTTTGAGAGGCGCTAGATATGTATTAATGTACAGATATAGTTTGTGAGTGGGGACCCAAGATAAATAACGCAAAGAATCAAGAATCCGACAAGACAAAAACGTAACGGTATATACAGGCTGGCAAACTATACTGTAAAATAACTATAACTATACAATACACCATAAACTATGCGCACGGTAAGAAGGCCAGCAGAAAAACTCAGCAGGAGGTTAACTGACTTAAAGAATTCCGAAAATGAAAACTTTCGGATAACAATGAGCAAATTTCACTTATACGAACTTTTCTACTTTATAACTTCATCTATTCACTCATTCGCTGAGTCGGAACAAAGTTTTCAGTGAAAACCGGCAACAGGTAGTTTTGCAATTTTTTAAAGAAAAGACAACACAGCGTTAGTACATATGCATAGTTAACACTTCTCCCGAAACAGTCCGTAGTTGAAAAATACAATTTAGTTTTTTTCATAAACTCCGGTTTAGGCATCTATATTTTTCATAATTTGCACGAAATTCAAAAATAACTCAACGCGAATAATGAACATGATATGTATATTTATATATTTGATCGTTGCTGTTGCAGAAGTTTCAACTTCACTCACACAAACCTCGGCAGTCATTCTGGACTCTGCATCTAAGTAAAATCAGGGGTGGACGCGGGTCAGATTTTCGACCCGCGACCCAACCCAAGCGCGGCTCGACACTCGTGGGTAAACCGCAACCCAACCCGCGCCGTAAAACCCGACCCGCGATCCACTTTGACCCACCACTCCATAGACATACCCTACCTGATAATTGTTTTTAGCTGTTGCCCATGTATAATTTCAATTTTCAAAGTGCACATCTGTACCTACATCGTTTGCATTGCTACATGTACACAGGGTTCCTTAAACGAATGGTACTATTACACGATACTCAAATTTCTGTAAAATTGGAGGCCGACAGTGATTTTTTAGGTTTCGCTGAAAAAACTTCGCTATTTTTTCGTTTTTTTAAGTTTAGGAAAAACATTTGTCGACCTACGTAGCCTGAAGTGGGTACCCGCGGGTCGACACACGGCTCAAAATTTTCGACCAAACCCAACCCACGACCGCGTCCACCCCTGAGTAAAACAGACAACATACCTATTCTTAATTAATATCCGTAATTTGTGAACATCTATGACTCATATAATGTGCAATAAAAAATAACCTACATATGTACATACTATATGTACATAACTAAACGCCAATTTTAGACACCCACAAAGATAGCCGAACATCTAAGTTCAGCAGTTTTCGGCTCTGCAAAGGGAAATCAGAACTAGTAGAAACACTAAATCACAATATTGCGGTAATACATATTACAGATATGAATGAATCAGTTGGTATCTATATAGTTCTCCTAGCGTCGAAACTCAATCATTATCACAGAAACAATCAACCATGGTCTGTGAAACATATGCTGTAAATACTCAAACTACGATGCCCGGTTAACCAAAGGCTAACCAACAAATGAGAGTAAAAAAATTAAAATCACTTACAAACTGGCTGTAAACTGCTACACCAGATGTGAGTTTGACAGAAGTGTGTCGAAAAAAACAACTAACTGCATTCCTTTCAGACTTTCATGTCGGAACGAAGAAAAAGTGCAACACGTGCGGAAACAAGAAAATAACCTTCAAAATTTGGATGCTGAGCTCTTGAGGTCGCGAAAAACAAACGTTGAGGGAAGACTAGGCCAAATTTTTGGGTGAAAAACTACTGCATTACAGTTCCGGTTGGCCTTAAATTTTGTAATTGCGATACAAAAATAGTTTTTTGGGCGCATTTTTTCATTTTTCTTGACTCTAAAGTCTAAACAAATAAATCTTATTTATCAAAATCAAAAGTGCATCAAGTGAAGGTTGAAAGTGACCCATTGACCGATGTTGAATACATTATAGTGGTCGTTTACAGTGAGACAAATATGTTTTTGTCAAGAAAAAGAGGCGCATCCGATGATGTAAATCTCGGAATAATGATTACAAAAAAACTAAAAAAGGCAACAAAACACCACTGATCGCTTCAAATCGGCCTTAAAATAGATGTCATCTATTCTGCAATGATTTTGCAATTCGACTGAATACGTAGCAATACTTGCATGAGATGTACACATGTATGTATGTATGTATGTATGTATGTATGTATGTATGTATGTATGTATGTATGTATGTATGTGTGTCTGTATGAACGTTTTCTTACTATTCCCTTGAGTTTAATTGGAGTAATTAACAAGTTTTTCAGTTTTAACTATTAAATTTTACAACTAGTTTTGGACTAACCACTGGCTAGTTTATGAATTGAAAGTGACCAGAAAATTTCAGTACTATAGTAAGTGGGACGCCATTTGTACACATTTACTTTCTGGGTCTGTACGATACGTTGACAAATCTGTAGATCTAGAACCGGACAACCACAATCTAGAACCGGACTGTATTTTTTCTACTATCTACTATTTTGTTCTACTATCCGTATCAACTACCTATAAACATATAAACGTCTGTGCCCAAATCACACCTTTTAAAACAGCACCAGGAGCGGATCTAGGGGGGGGCGCCGGTTCCCTAATTTTTTCTTTAAGTTAAATTGTATGGATAGACACAAGGGTCTCCCCCCTTTGGTTTTTATGGACCGGCCGGAAAAAATTTCTGATACGTATACAAGTGAAAGTGACCAAATTTGGCCAAAAATAAAAAAATCCTCCAATTTTTTTCAGGGAGCTGCCGCTCCCAAATCCCTGCAACTCTGTGAGTATGTCTTCTTTGTTTCTGTGTTTCGTGAAAGCAAGCAAGCACCTGTACATGGGCGCAGTGCGTACAGTATTTTTTCTTAAAACAATGTGTAGTGTATCGTTGTAGCTGTTTTACCGTTGCAAAAACGACAATTTTAATGAATTTGTGGTCTAAACCGCTGTAACTGCTAAAAAACCGCATCTGTAATTTTTCGTGTTGTGAGTCTCACTATCACTTTCGAAGGCATTCTCGTTGAACGAAATATGCTAATGTGTGTCGTTGCTACTTGCTGACGTTAAAATTGTGCAATGTGCACTTTTAATACTTTTCAAAAAATCGTCATGCACCCCCCGCCCCCCGAATTGTTTCCGGCTACGGTAACGAGATTTCTTATAATCCGACCAAAAAATTTCTCCACCTGTAAAAACTACGGAAAAATTAATTTCTTTCTACGGCCCCTGGAACTTTTATCCTGAATCCGCCACCGATACGTACATAACTTTCTAATTGGCACAATTAATAGTGAGTTTTTCCAAATATTCTAAGGGCTCGCCCAGTTTTTAAAGTCGACTTGAACGACGATGGAAGAACCTAAAGAAAATGCAAGAACCGTCAGCGACTGGAGAGATAGGCGACAAATCAGAGCTCTAAAGGGATTGATAGCTTATGCTGAACAGCTAAACTAAGTCTACAGGCTTCATAGTTAGTGTTAATTTACACAAGTAAGTATAGCCAGAGTGCTATCCTAAAGATCAGAAACAACATTCAAGTTCACCAACGTTGAACGTTCAGTTTCACAACCTCTGCCACAGTTAACAAATGTATAGATAGTATATAATAACTAGTAATGAACTGAAACATTACCAATCTCATATCAAAAATTCCAAGCAAATCCCGATCAAAATACTATTCACCGTCTTACAAAATCTAATGAACACACCGACGATCTATTTCTATCGCACAATAATAATACAGACTTACAGAGGATGGTGTCTTATTTACCTGCTAGTTCACAAGAAGGTATTTATTGCAGAAACGCCATTGAATAAGCTGTTAGTGAGAAGTACAACAGTGTACAGTAATAACAACAATTGTAAAAACTCAACTTCAGAAACCCTCAGACACCCCAGCCCTCTTTAAATTTGACAAAATGAACACAAGTTCAAGCAGACACTTGGTAGCAGTCATTCTTACACTATTTTTCCGGTAAGCACAGACACTCCATTGTAATACTGTAGGACTGTCTGATCCAGTATTTACTAATACTGTACTGCATAATGTATAACAAGAGTTCAGACAGGGAGCAGCGATACTAGAAAAACGTTACTCGGGGAGGGCATTACATTGCCAGTGTTACTTATAAATTAACGCTACGATTTTTTATATTATGTGCAGTGAAAACCGGTGTGAACGGGGGCGGGGGCCAAAAAAATGCAGCCTATCGTTTAAGGGGGCGCTCCGAGTACTTCTAATAAATCAAATAACTATGATTTTTCTTTTCTTGCTGATACGATCCTTTTTGCTCCAGTCCTACCAATATAGACACCAGACACGTAATTTTTGCAAAGTTTGATATGTTTGGGAGTATTTTAGCAAATTTTATAACGGTATCCAAATTGAATGTTTGCGAAATTTGACAAACTTTTGACACGATGTTGCTCAGCGATGCCTCAACTAGTAATGGTTTGGACTTTGGTAAAGGTTTAAAATAGACAACCGGTTTATCAAGACTTTGGAAATGCTCCGGCTGCACTACCAAATTTTACAGATTCTTCCACAAATTTTCCAGATCCCTTTCAATCATACTACGCATACGCAAGCCTAGATAAGTCCCACTAATCCAATTAAAATCACTGAGAAAAAATTTATCAAGATCAGACACTTATAAACAGCCTTCTAAACATTTTTTAAGTTTTAACTGTAAAAATTGTAAGACCATTAATCCGGTAAATTGATGATCAGTGTTGGCGTCGCATTCAACTACATTAAATTGTTGAAGTTTTTGTTCGATCCAAAGGGAAGTGGCTTTACATATTTCTTCAGTTGAAGCCAAAATGAGGATAACGAAAGAGAACGCCCAACCATTATATACAAAAACCAAAACGGTTAAAGTAAATAGACGCCACTTATTTGCAGCAGATTTCAATAAGTTCGAATTCTATAAATAGCATTTGTCAGATATTTACGTTAATTCTTTGCGCAAAAACTACGTAAAGCTTTCGCAAACAATGACTTAAAACATTTAAAAAATGCTTTTAACTAAATCAAAAAGCCGGTTTCTATTGCAATGTTTATGTCATCATATGTTTGTTTACTTGCTCTGCAAACTACTTAACTTTGGTTAAAAACGTAAAGACTACACCCACATATAAAATGTAGACAAACTTGAGGTCTTTGGTAATGTCTTCATTTGCTCAAGACTACTATGGACACAACTTGTTTGGTCTAATGTATTTGGAGATGTAAAACTGTTTAACATCATATTTTTGTAGTTCTCTTGAAATTTAGTGCTCTTTTCAAACATTACATTGGATAAAAATTACAATTCAATTCAATTCCACTATTATTAACCCAGAATTGAAAAACTTCACACCTTGGAACAATATTGGTTGAAGGTTAAGCTATATGAAATGAATCATGATGATCGTTCAATGTTTTGCAAATCATTTAATCATTACCACCACATTACCCTTAAAAAAACTTTATGCGTTGAAGTTGAATGACACTTGTCAGACCGCTTACAATGAGAACCAATATTAGTTGACTCGACTATGAGACAGACAATCCATTCCCAGAGCTGCGTGATCACTACAGGGGCCTAATGCTCAACTTTACAAGTCTTACTATTTGTAACAAAAGTGCAAAAGCAGGTGATTCGCAATGGATTTATAATATGATGAATTCGTAACGAAACCCTGATTTTGCACTTACAATTGTATCAATTGTAAGACTTGTAAAGTTGCTAACAGGCCAGGTCCCAGATAAAAATATTACAATGACATAACTATTATGATGTGGTTGAGACAAAGACTAAATATTAATACTTATAATAAATATATTTATATTAATAGGATATAAACTATCCTAAGCAAAATGATAAATATAATAATCCAGATTTGAGTATACCAAACGAAAGCTTATGTTACCCTCATCATTATTATTAATAGTACCTACCTAAGCTAAACTCTTTTTATGGAAATAAATTTATTTTTTGGAAACAGTCCATAGTGTTAAATAATAAAAACAAAACATCTTAAACCAGTTTTAACTTACCATTGTCGTAACCCCAGTGGTGTAGAGATTAGCATTGAGGCGTTTCTCCCCTCTGGTCGCTGATACGAGTCCAGCCCGGGCTCGTTTTTTTTCAATTTTTTAACTTGAGAATTTTTGAGCGAAATGTATCTACGAAAGTAGTTTCATTTCATTTAGTAAACATTTAGATACAATCATATAATTACGTACATACCGTATACTTTACTTACCATTTGTATAGCCAAAAAGCACTAACTTTGAAAATTTTTGCCAAAGATTTGAATAAAAAACCTTTAATTAAATTGAAGGGATTCCCTTTTCTTCCACGTGACGGATTTTGGGGGAAGTCTCCCCCATCTCTGCTAAATATTATATACTTAATCAGAAACTTTCTGTTTCTAAATTTTATATCTTTTTGGTGATCCCTGGCTTGATCTATTGCTTCAAGTACATGTTCATGCTTAAGATACCTGACGCACTAAACTTGTTACCTTACTATACTATCACTGGCGGTCCCAGACTTCGATTTCGGGGGGGGCGGAGGTCTGAAGAAATTTTTTGACTTTTTATAATAGCATTTTTCAGCTTTACGCTAAATTGTTATAGCCGCAGCCATATCAAGGTCAATGAATTGAGTCTGTTTGTAGTAAAAACCAGTGGTGTACCCAGAAAAAAATGGAGAATTTTTCAATTTTTAGGTTGAATTTGGTCAACTGGAGACGTATCAGAAATTTTTCTCCGACAGGAAAATAAAACACATGATGGGAATGTCACATCAGACAGAAAAAACACACCCCACCACCCAAAAAAAAAAAAAAAAAAAAAAGACAGTGTATTACACAACTAAATGCAGCATAACATGCTCGTGTAGACATGCAAATGCAGCATAATGTACTCATGTATACATGAATAGGCTTTGATGAACGATAATAACAAAGAATAGTAAGCCACAGAGTCGCAGGGGTCTGGGGGCGGCAGCCCCCAGGAAAAAATTAGGGAGAATTTTTGATTTTCAGGCCAAATTTGGTCAATTGGAGACGCATCAGAAAAATTTTCCGACCGGACCATAAAAACCAAAGGGGGGACCCTTGTGTAAAAATTCAGTCGGAAATGATGTTTTTGGTGGGGGGGGGGGCGCCCCCCCCCCCCGCCCCCTCCCTGGGACCGCCCCTGTATACTATATAAACTTTCTTGCTCAAAAATAATTACGATAATAACTCAGAACCGGCTCAACGCAGAAACGTCATTTTTACGTTATCAGATAGCCGACAGCGTGGCCAAAACGTTTTCTATTCAAAGTCAGTTCGTAAAGGAAATAGTTTAACCGCTACACCGGTTTGAAAAAATAAAAAAAATTCCATACTGACATTTTCGGGCTCGAACCTCTACTACGATGAATGTAAGATGATACTATAGTGCCATTTAATTCGAAAATATTTAGACCGTCATAACTTGCCTCAACGTAAACGTAAAAACATAAAACTGACGCCTTTCAACTCAGAACAGTAGGCGCTTTTGAATGATACATTAGTTGACGTATACCACCCACGTATAAACATTAAAAAATTTTCAATTCTAAATTATGACGCAAGTTTAACGTAAGGATTCAGGGCCATGTCACCCATCATTTGAAAGCTCTTGGAATTTGCTCACAAATGATGCTAATATTATTGTAGTATCTTTACGCTATCGAAAGTTATGGCCCCTTAATCCTTTGCTCATGGGCTGACTACACGGATCACACCATGTGTGATCAAATCTCAATGCCACGGCTGAATTTTTTCAAATTTTTGCTAGCTGTAAAATTTTATTGTTAAACCACAACATTTTATCAGGAATAATCAAACTAGTCTAAACTAGACGCACTAGACTTGTTACATAATATTTACATAATATGAACTATACTAAAAATAATGATAATGACAGATTCTTCAAGATACTTCTCAAAAATGTAGTACAACCTGTGGTAAGCGTCGCAAGATGCATGATTTTTTGATAAAAGCGTCTGGGGTTGGTCATAGCGGTTTCCGTCCGGCCGCCGAGGTCAAAACTACGTCGACTTATAGTAAATTGGTCATGTGACCCACCAATCGAAAGCGCTTTGTCTCACCATTCGAATGGTGAAACTCCCAAGTGGCTGCGACACCCATAACAAAAGTTATGGGAATTTTAAGGGTTTCACACCACAGAACACTGTTATCATAATTAAATCGAATTACTACATTACGAAAAATGTTCTTTTTCTCATATCCTTAAAGGCGCCATAACTGGCCTATTATAACTCGGACGGACACAAGAATAGCATCATTGGATTGCTGACGGGCAGGGCTTTCGAAAGAGGGGTCACAAGACCACCTGGCGCTTCAGATTACCCCGAAATAAATATCTCAGGGTACGCTCACGTGACACGGTCATGTGACCCATCATTTAAAAGCTCTAACAATTTCCTGACAAATGACGTTAAAATTATTATTGTACCACTACCGTATCAAAAGTTATGGCCCCTGAAAAGTTTTCTAAAAGGGGCTGACTGGACAGATCACACCATGGGTGATCAAATCCCAAAACAATTGAATTTAAGCAAAAATCAAAATTTTTTGCTCATTTTTCAAATAATGTAACATATCACAGACTTCACTGAAATAAATACGAATTGGTCGAACTAGTCTAAACTAGACACACTAGACTTTGTAAGAAATATTAATAACTTTTAAAAAACTAATCTGTCCAGTAAATATACCTACTACCTAAAGGTACAAAAATCACATAAGCAATCCAAAGTGTCATTCGATTTAACTATTTATAGCAGCATACTAATTTAATTAGTAATAGAAGACTAGATTTAGAAACATTAATAAATATATTCAATTCATTATGACAGTTTTTTTATTACTTTTCACACAAAACTAGCCAAGTGTAACCGTCTTAATTTGTTTGTTATGAAATCTTACTTTTTTTCTAAATATTCATCTTCTTAGACTAAAATTTAAGGTGCGTCCATCAAGTTTAAATTGATGACACAATTATAAAAAACTGTTAAATCTAACTAAAATACCCTCATTCGCAGCCAATATTTAGTTCCAATAAAAATTCTTTCACTATTTAGCACAATTTTTGCAGCATAAAAGTAACCCTAAGTTAACTTCGGTCGTCGGGTAATTTAAAATTAATTGAATATAAAATACTTAAAACAATGAAATCAAAGCAATATTGTTTTGAAGGCAAAGAATTAACCTAATTTTCTTGGCAGCACTTCCCGGTTAAAACTTTGATTTTCTATAATTAATAATCCCCAAATTCCACAAAAACCAAACTTACAACACTTGAAAATATCATTATAGATAGAGCGATAAAAGTATGATAGCAATTTTTTGACTAACAGGCCTCAAAAAATTTCTCAAAATTAAGATGGATGTGCATACCTAGAGAATCTACTTAATAGTCAAGGGCGCGTAAAATATCTGCATCTGACAAAATTTTGAGTTATGTTTGAGCGTTAAAAAATAACTAAATAATGCCCATTTTCGTTGAGCTAAATTTTATCTATCGGGACTGGGCGGTAGCTACCCATTGTATTTATACATTCCACATCAAATATTCATACCAACTTCCATCTAAGCCAAAGTTTTGTGAGTAAATAAAATAAGTTCATTTACACAGCGACTGCTTAAATCACACACCGAAAAATAAAAATAAACAATGATTGACACAACACTATCTCAGATTTCTCCAACATTCTGGTGATACAAATTACAAAAATTAGCCAAAAGTTACACAACGCAACATTAATTTACACAGCAAACCTTTTAATTTACACAACATTTACACAGAGCCTTTTGTGAAAAAACCCTGGTGTAAGCTATTTATACAAACCAACTAACCCAACTGGCACTGGTGGCACTGGAGCTGTCCAGAGATGTGGCGGACCCTTTGCTCTGCCATGTGGTGCGCATATTGTTGGTGCTGCCAGTGGTTTCTGTCGGCTGACTGTCATTCAAGGCGCTTCGTGTGGACCCGCTTGACCTCTGACCTCGTGACGCTTTGCTATCGCCATCTTTCTAGAAAAGAAAAAATGCAAACAATTATCATGCTGCATAGCTGACTGCATAGCATCATCAGCATTAAGATTTGATCGTTTTACTGATTTAGTAAGAATGTTATCACTGCGTGAAAACTAGCCTTTGCAACATTGAAAAAAATATCGACAATCAGTTATTATATATTTAGTTAATAATTATAAATAATTACTATATTTAACAAAAACTTAGTCAACATACCACAACGGCTAACACGGCGGCTCACTGCCACCCATAAACAATAAAAAAATTATAGGGGCAAAATTAAGACTCAATTACAAACCAGCCATGCCGTATGTCATTATTATTGTCTAACCTTTTGGCTTCGCTCTGTCGATTTCTTCTGAAACAATTCTTCGGCACTTTGGATTTGTTCTGCTGTAATTCCCTAAAAATATGACCAACAAAAAAATTCGTGAGAAAAACAAATAAGTTACAAAAAGTTCATTTAAAAAATGTCACGAAATAAATACTACACAGCTACAAAACTTTCACCACAATCGACTACTTTGTGAAGTTACATGACCAAATCTAATTGACAAACTGAACTAATGCAATAATTTGGCATATGTCAAGATTGGCCATTGAGAAACTATTATTACACACTAATTACGCGAAACAGAGAAACTGATATATCCAGCAAGGACAGAGTCATTATGTCAAGAATGTTTGCGAATTAATAGCCAGAAATTGCTGTAGATTCTTCACATTGTATTCCTCTATTTTGACACTTTGAAACTTACTGCGCAAAAGAACCAAATAATACGGTTCCACACAAAAAGTCTTCCATACTTCGCTACTGGACGAAACCCTTAACCGGCCCCCTCCCCTATTTATACGTTATACACAACGATGACTTTATGACAACAAAATGTTACAAAAATGTCACTTCGAATTAAAATTTAAGCGACGCGGGGCTAACGGCCACCTATTATGATGTCTTAGCAATTTTCCCGTTCACAAAAAGTTAATTTCAGAAACCTTGAAAGTTTCAGCAAGAAAATTTTCTTTTCTCGCACTTTTATTAAAGTTGTCTATCACTTCCCCATTCTAGCACAAGTGTTTTCTGAACCTGAACACTGTGAACATATATGTTACTCTTGTCTGTCTAAAATCTTGTTCTGTCTAAAATCTAAAATCCACTTTACACAATTTCATTTCGAAAAACCTAGTTTTGCAGCCACACTCGTTGTATGACAATGACTGACGCAAAACCTACTTTGGGCCAATTTCTTGGCCACGGCCATTAAAAATTACTTATTAAAATTTCTGCATTAACCACTGAGATTTTGGCTCTAGACTCAAGTGGCCAGCCGGCCACCAAAAAAACATTAATAAAACCTAATGCACAGGAACCGGCCTTTGAGTCCGCGAGAAAACCTTACCTGAGTAGATCTCCTGGATTCCCGCTGCCGTTTTGCATGAGCCCGTCTTTCCGACTCTGATTCCTCAGATCGTGGAGGCGGAATAAAAGATCTGAACATTAAAAAAAATTGCCTATAGCATGCAAAAAACTTTACACTCACAAAATATAGGATCTATAAAAGTCCAAATGGGTAAAACAATATGGGTGGATTTCACAAAGGTAGTTTTACTAAACCATGGTTTTACGTACGTTTTTATATGATTTTCACATCATTTCATTACGAAATATAGCCTGATTCGTTACGAATTTCGTAGATTTTCTTAAACCATGGTTTTAGCGCAGTTGAAATTTGAAACCTGCAGCACAGCAGGTCTCTGTTTTGCTGAAATTTGAGCTGAGCTAAAACCATGGCTTAAGAAAATCTACGAAATTCGTAACGAATCAGGCTATATTTCGTAATGAAATTATGTGCAAATCATATAAAAATGTACGTAAAACCGTGGTTCAGTAAAACCACCTTTGTGAAATCCACCCTATGTTTTTTCTGCCAAACTGAGGAACCGTGACTTGACTAAAGTGTAAAAAAATTTTCAAAGAAATAAAATAGCAAAATATAAAAAATACAAATATTAAATGATTAAATAGTTAGATGCAGACTAAATTAAAAAATTAAACAAACTAATAATAAACGAAATAATACTCAAACCATAAGTCAACTAAAAACCAACTAAACTAAAAACTGAAACCATCTAAAAATCGCCCAAAGCAAAAAACAAAGCGCGCAAATGTTTCTATGCTAATCCTAAACTTCAGTCCACCATGGGTTGCCAGAGCATACCTTGGAGTCACTCTAGACAGACTGTTACCCGGAGTAACCCAAGGTGGCGGCTGACTGGTGGGGGGCGGGGGTCGGACAGGAGAGGGGCGTGCCGAGTCCTGGCTCCCCGTGGCTGTTGAAATTGGGGGACTGAGCGGGCTAGTCAGTTTGCTGGGGGGAAGACTCAGCGTGCGAGGAGAGGTTAGAAGTAATTCTTGCATTGATTGCCTTCAAACAATAATAAATCATAAAAATATACAAAATAACCAACCAAAAAGCCAATAAAATATTATATATATAATAATATTAGTAATAAGCGTTTCTAAAGCAGGATCTTCCTCATCCTCAAACCCGGTTCATACTCTTCCTGTTTGTTTGTTTGTTTGTGTTTGTTTCTATCGTTTGGTCCCTACACGATTCTTTGAAAACTGCTCCACAAAACGGGACATTTTTTTGCATGGACAATACTGGAGGCAAAACTAGAACGTACGCAAACAATTAGCCAAAACGATTTAGCTAATTTTTCATAGCACTTGACCGAAATGTTTTCCACGTGAATACTTCTACTTGTATTTGTTCACCGTACGTGAATGTCGCTATGTCATTAAGGACGAGCATTCGAGTATGAATCAAGCTTTAGACAGTTAAAAAGTGAAAGGTAAATGGTCAGCCAATGGTCGTCTTTGGGTCGATCCATGCTGACAGCCGTTATTTCAGTTCAGTCAAAGAAAATTGCGAAATTATCACGCCACAAGTTAATCTTATACACTAATTAATAGTGACGCGATTATTGGGCTGTTTCGAAATTTTCCCGAATGAACAGACATTACGGCTGCAAGTATGAATCAACCATTATGATTCGTATATTAAATTGGAGTAGAGATTCCCCGCTTGACAGACACCAATTTTAATTTATATACCCCACTGACTTTTAGTGAGGGAGAGTGTGTGGAATAAGTTAGTGAGTTGTTAGACTAATATTTAGTATTTTAGCAAAATAATTCAATTGAGTGAGCAAAATAAGAAAAAAAGCCAAACTGAGGGCAAATAATAAAGCAAAATTGAACCCGTTCGTTGCAGAAAAAACTAAAATTCCTACATATCCAAGTAAGTATGCAGACAAACTACTTAATTACGAATGGGTAGCGATTCCAAATTTTGGTTTCGGTTTGCCAATTTGGACCCGGTTTCCAAACGTTACGACGTGACGGTTTGAAACTTCGGTAGCGGTTCGCAAACGTTCCTTTTAGTAAACATGTTCGGCGTTCGCAATTCGCATTTGTGGTAGTTTTACTTAGTGGAAACCTCACTGTACCTACTACACACAACAGAAGTTTGGTATTATTTATTTTAAGCCATCACAAAAAATTTAGTACGTCGATAAATTGCTAATCTGACTAATAGACATTAAGGCTGAAACTTTTCTGGATATCGGACAAAAATACCTTAAGATCTAATAATGGGGTTTAATAATTTAGTATTTCAGACTCGGCCAATCCCCGTGTCACAAAATTAATACGGTCTTGTTTGTGTGCCGATATTTATGTCTTGATTGACTTTTGACTATGTAGAAGTTTGTGAGCGATACTTAAAGCTTGCGAACCCGGCCCCTGATATAGGATAGAAAGTTTCCAGCGGGAATGGTAATAAGAGAATCGCCGTTAGGTTAGCGGCTCTATCATGAAGTTACCGCAAACGGAAGATAGGTTACTCTTTTGTTTGAGCCTGATGGACGTTACAACGTATCCCTATGAGCCTTACAGTCAATCCGGCCGGAATACAGCGATATAAGGAAAGATCAACAAAAATATATCACTAAAATTCTCAACATAGCCATGTAAAACTTCCGAAAGAAAACCTATTGATCATTCTCAATGACGTCAAAGACTTTGTTCAGCTTAAAAGTCCTACCAAAAAGACAATAAGACAGGTGAATTTGTAGCTATAATTGATAATCCAGGGCAAGATCTCAAGACGTTTCCAAAATGCAAAAACTGCAAGTGAAACATTTTTTAATTTATATAAACTGAAAAAGACCCTGTATATAAACTTACACGCGTCTATTGAGAACCACAGGCTCATTGGGATTTTCTCGCCTCCAGCGAACAACCTAAAACAATAATATTTCCCCATTTAATCCCCACAATCTTTGTCTTAGTGCAATAAGGATGTCAAAGAAGTCTAATCATAAAGATTTCTGCATTTACATTACAAGAATTTATACATACGTAGCATAACATAATATACCACTAACTAATAAAATAGCAAAAATGCATAGCAGGGATCGGCGTTGACTAGATGGGTAGTCTTTCCCAGATGCTACATCCGAAAATATTTTCAAACTTTTTCGTTTTTTACACATCTTGCGTGACTTTTTCGGAGATCGAACGCTGTGTTCAAGCTTTCGATCTAGGGTTTAAGGCCTACAGTAAAGCCCGGTTCATACTCGTCCTTGTCCTTGTCCCTGTCGTTTTATCCCTAAGCGATTTCAGAAAAAACTGCAAGGCCAATTATGCCAATTTTTTGCATTACGATGGTGGAGGGCAATTCTAGACCGTATGCAAATAATTAGCTCAAAGGCATTTGTCCATTCTGCACAGCAGTTGACCGAAATTTGTCCTTGTCCCTGTGCCTGTGTCCTTAAGGACAAGTATGAACCGGGCTTAATTCTTACAATGTCTGTGATAACAAAGATTATAATAATATAGAAAAAAATTAAGAATATATAACAACACTAATCCCGTATGTTGCCTTTGCATGCAAACTGGCAACCCAGTACGCTATCTTGCCATGAAATTAATGACAATCAACATACAGGCATGCCACTGACACTGACATTTCACAGAAACCATGCAGTCAGTAAAGTAGGAAATTGAAACGTGTAAACATTAGGCTCGTGCAGCATTACCAGCAATTAAACCACTATGTGTTGTATATGTATTATCAAGAGTACATAATAGCGCCTCACTCTATATAGAAGAAGAGTGAGACACTCTTCAGCCTGCCTGTGTTCTAAGCACAGGCAGATGCGCTAGTCGTTTTCGGGCCACATGTTGACATTTCGTGCAACATTTGACTGACCAATCAGCGCGTACATTCTCTGCGTAACACACTGTAGTATATAATTGCTGATGCGTTGATAAGCATTAAGATAGGGATTAAAGGTTAATAACTCATTATTTATTCATAGTCTGCTTGCCAAAACATTAAAAAAGGTTTGCAAATACCTTTACGGATATTTTGGCAAACTTTCAGCGAAATTGATTAAGAAACTTTTGAGATACGAACTTTTCTCGGTTTTTTAAGTTTCTCAATCAATTTCGCTGAAAGTTTGCCAAAATATCCCCAAAGGTATTTGCAAACCTTTTTTAGTGTTTTTGCAAGCAGATTATAAATAAATAACTAGTTATTAACCTTTTATCCCTATCCACTTTTATGATTGGAGCACGTGCACAGGCGTCTGGCCAATCAGAATAGGAGCTCGCTTCTGATTGACCAGCCATATGTTGCACAAAATGTCAGCATGTAGCCTGAAAACGACCAGCGCATCTGCCTGTGCTAGAACACAGGCAGGCTGGAGAGTGTCTCACACTCACTCTTCTTCTACATAGAGTGAGACGCTATTATGTACTCTTGGTATTATTACATCAAACGTACGAGATGGCTAAATAAATTGTTCTAATCAGAAACCGGTACAACCAAAAAGTTGCAGGGAACTGGAATCGGCACCCCCAAAAACATTCTAAATTACCCAATACACAAAAATTTTCCAAAAAAAAAAAAAACAACTTCAAATTGTTCTGGGTCATTGATCTGGGGCGGCAGTCCCCTGAAAATGCAGAAATTTTTTATTTTTGGGCCAATTTGGTTAATAATAGACGAAACGGAAATTTTTTGGCCGGGCCATAAAATTCAGGGGGGACCTTGTGTAAATTTTACTGGAAAAAATTTCTAGGGTGGAAGCATCCCCCCTTGGTATGATGCCCTTTTACTTATATATACATAAAATCATAAGGCGCATCTAGGATTTTCCAGGTTGGGGGAACAATTCCCCCCACAGAAAAAAACTGGGACAATTAACAAAAAAAACCCCACCAAACCACCCCAAACCCCCCCCAACCACGGCCCCCCCTTTCAAAACCCTCCACCCCCCCCCCCCCAAAAAAAAACACAACCAACACCAAACAACAAAACAAACACAAAAACACCAACCACACACACCCCCCCCGCCCCAACCCAACCACCCCCACCCAACAACCAAAAAACAAAAAAGAAACTGGAAGAGTGGTAGACTGGTCACATGTCAACACTGGAAAGAGGCTATTTATCTCATTTCCGACAGTCCAAAAATTCCTTAAATTTGGGAAAATTTCTAAAGTGTCAGTTTATCCCAATTTTGTTCAAATTTTCGGTTTCTCCCCCGCACCATCAATTTTTAGGAAGAGTGGTGCCCCCCTCCCCACCCTCAAACATCCCTCCCCCAGTTCCCAAGCTTGTTCTACCTTAACTCTTAACATGCACCCGTCTAACCAATATACTTAAAATCTTCAAACCATGACAACTGCTGATTAATAACTCCTAACCGTAACCCCCGCAGCAACACACGAAGCATATCTAGCGAAAGAGAAAGAACAGGAGAATCGGACAGCTTGCAGTTGAGTAAACAGTTATTCTCGAAACGTCGGCCCACCGAATTTAATATACCTCATTTTGTGGCGTGCCAGGTGAAACCACAGGGCTGCTGTCTCGAGAGGCCACTCGACCGGTTCGCAGCCAAGTGGGTTTGATTTTGTCAGCGCCCGGAGTGGATTTGCTCAGATCGCTGCTGGCTGAGCTGGAAGTGGCCAGAACTGGGCTGCCCGAAATAATGCTGCCAAATTTACTGACACTGGCGGGCCCGGTTTGCAGCAAGAGAGACGAAACAGGACCAGGGGGAGACGGGGCAGCGAGTGCATGCTACAAGTAAGACGAGTGGCAACACATCAATCATGTACAATTACACTAGTCCTCAATTAATGTCAACACAGTTAGAGTTAATCGGGTCACTCAGCACAACTCCACACAATATGACCATTCTAATCACACAACATGACCATTCTAATCATTCATGAATCATACATGTAGGAGGGGGGTAAAAAAACCCGCCCCCACCCCCCATCCCCCCGAAAAAATCCACGTGCCGAGCGACGAGGGGAGACGGTCCCAAAAATGTGGGCAAAATTAGTAAAAATGACACTTTTTTGGGATGACAACATTTTGGGAATTTTTATCGATCAGGGGAGGGGGGTCAGCAAAATTGGCCGAAAAGCCCCCCCCCCCCAATATTTTCACCCCGTTACACATGACGTATGCTCATGATTCTAAACGGCAAACGCACATAAACTGTCAAAAGCACAGAGTTTACAGTGCGTTAGACGTTAACGTTGTCGTCGGTTCACTTCACTGTGAAGTTGGACAAAAAGTTACATAACATATTCGTCAGTTTTCCCAGTTTAGTATTCACCAACACTTTTTGGCCATACATGGGCAGCTTAAAAATTTAAGATGACATTTCTCGCAGAACAAAGTGGAGGGGATGCAGACTGTTTCAAAAAAGTCACAATTCGAAAACCAACACTGAGAGTTAGATCAAACAAAAGCAAATCCCCTCTAATTCAAAGCACAAGGACAAGATCCAGTCAACAAAAAGCAGCGGAACCTCCAGGCCCAAGAATGCCGCTGGCATGGTAAAGGTCGATTAATACTTACAACCGTATGTCCGTTCAACCGTCAAAATTACGAAATAATCCCGCCACGAATGGTGTATAAGATCAAATTTGACGTGATTAATTCATGATTTTGTCAGCTGAGCGGACATACACAGCTGTAAGTATGAAAAGACCCTAACCGGTCCAATTAGCCCTCAGTATGACAAAAGACTCAACGCAACAGTGGAAAACAGGTGACAAATCCACAATAGCACGCTAGCAGACAACTGCAAGGCAAACTTGAAAAAGCATGCAAATATAAAAAAACTTGCAACTCTGCTAAGCTTCAAAACTTCCAGTAAAGCTGCCTTAAACATGCGGTGGTAATTTTTCAACACAATAAAAATGTAAATAAACAATAACAACTTCAACAGATCTTTCTGTGCATAGTCTGAAACGAAAACTAAAAAAGTACCTTCGTTGTTTCTCATTGAAAAAGTACGTCCGTTTGCCATTCAGTGTACTTAATAGCAAAAAAAAACAACAGCTATGTCAAAACCTCAAGTAACACCAAAATACCTTTGGCGAAGGTGATAAAGGCTCAGTTTTGGCAGAATTCATGACAACGGCAGTTTTGCCACCAGGGGGCAGCTCAGGGATACGACTGCTGCTGGGGGGGTTACTGATGGGTAGGCTAGAGGGGGGTGCAGTGGCAGGGGCCGATTCCCGGGCCCCCCTGGGCTTTAATGATTGCGCGGTCACGCTGGTGGGGGGCTGGGACAGGGGTCTGAGGCTGGACAGACCTGTTTTCGGGGGCTCCACGGGCGTAGAGAAAGCCAGCATCGGCAAGATGCCCGTTTCGGCGGCGCTTTGCTGCTCGGCAGGGCTGGGGGGGTCTTGGTCTGAGGTGGGCGGGCTGACGGCTGCCGGTGGCTGGTGGGGGGATGAACCACCACTGCTGCCTGTGTCCAGCTTGGGGGGGTCGGTGAAGATCAGAGCCTGAAAGATGAATCAATCCGTTCACTTCAAAAGAAACAACAAAAAGTGTGCAGAATTGTTTTAAGGTAAAGGTAACCCACGAATAGAGAACTATCCTTTGGCGGGTCCACCCTCGGGTGCGGTGCTTATCTCCGTTACAAAGCCTTGGAGCGTCAGGGGTGCCACTTCAAGAGTGACTACACCCGTGGGGGGGGGCAGCCCCTCAAGGCATAATACACTACACGGACACCAGTTACCATCCCACGTTATTGTGGTACCCATTTACCGACCAGATGAGGATGGACTGCTGGGTTGGCAGGAGCAATGTGGCCTTAATCTCTTGCTCAAGGAGACTACGTATAACCGAGTAGCTGGGATTCGATCCTCCAACCTTCAGATTAGAAATCGAACACCGTAACCACTTGGCCACACTGGCCACGCAGAAATGTTTTGGGTAGCACTGTTGAGCTCTATACGTAACAGCGTTCATAATAAACAACGACAACGCATGTTCTAGTGAAAATATTGCATGCAGCTGGTTCTGAGTTACTACAGATTATTAAATTTAACTTTAATCAATCTGCTAAGGAATCTAGTTACTTATTTATTAAAGAAGCATAAACATACAAAGAAACTGATGTTGTAAATATAAAATTAATCAAGTGAACCTAATTCAGCTAATCAAATTGATGCGGTTTCCCCACATATTTACTAAAAACTCTTTTTACCTGTCTAGGGGCTCGTGAGGGTGGTGTCAATGGACTGCTACCTTCTGACTCAAACGATTCAACTCGTGGCATTTTCTGCTGAATTTCTGATTCACCAGAGCCATTCGCTGGTCGACTTAGTTTCTAAAATGAACAAAATAATTAACGCACAAAACAGAACAAATATACACGTGTTCAAAAGAATACAAAAATGTTACAAACAATTTAATACAATTGAAACTTAATAGTACATACGTTTAAACTCTAGTTTTCATAATTTCAAAATAATACGTAAATTTGACCAGGTCAAAAAATCTCACAGTGTACTGTCGTATCGTTAATATTAATTATAACAGTTATATTTATCATTTTGCTTAGGATAGCATAATATCCACTAAATTATGCAGTTAAAACTTGTCTGGTCAAAACATTCCGTCGCGGACCCGAAAAGCTATCTCCAAATAACTGCAACTTGGAAGAGTAATGCTATTATGTACCCACGATAAACAGTGTCCCAAACTAACCTCTGCTTTTCTGCCGGAGTTGTCACCAGGCGGCAGCCCGTATGGAAGCAGAACGCCGACCGTTTTTTCCGACACCAACTTCTCGGGAACTTGTTGCAACTGATCACCCTCGCCTTCCTGATGAACACCTGAAAAAGTAATATTTTGTAACAATAAAAAATTATATACCTGTATTATTTCACAGAATGTGGAACAAAACAGGGAAAAATCTTAAAACAACTAAACGCTGTCCAACTAATTGTGCTTGAAAATTTCGCTAAATAATCTTGCTTCAAACGATATAATATTTTAAACCCCAAAACTAAACACCACATCGCTTTAATGCACTGATTTATTCCCAAAACCGAATCAAAGGGGGATGAAACTTCTGAGGATGGGGTACGATACTGTTTTTTCAAATTTACAACACAACTACGTCAACCGGAGATGAGATTTTGACCGGTAACTTACCGGCAGTAAGGCAACCTTACTATCCAATTTCACTCATGAAAAATGTCAGGTAAGGCCCGCCGCCCCAGCCCTCCTAAATCCGCATGCTCTCAACTACGTCTCGTCCTACTAAACGAAATTGACTATATACAACCACTACTGCTATTACTTTTCTTCCTTTTCATTACCATACCATTATAAACAGAATCCTGAGCGGAATGCCGGCCCGGGCTATCTAGTCTGATCATGGTATTATTCTGGGGAATGTTTGAGTGCCGCAGAATAATGTTATCTTCAGTCGTTTGATTGGGAGCCAGTTCTTCGTCTGAGCTAGAGCTGAGACGCAGAGCTTTGGCTTCACTTTTTTCATCCGCTTTCGTCACACCAGCCTTGGTGCTTGTACTCATGCGTGTCACGGAATTCCTGAAAAAACCATGATCGGCTAGACACTTTTTTACCACCCTCACGATTAAAGAGGAATTATTCAGAAACTAAACAAACCCCACTCAACCTTCTCGTGGTCGAGACAGCTGCCATGTAGCGAAATATCATAATACTAGGCACCTGAGGTTTTCAAGAATTTAAGCATTATGATTTCAGTTGCAATACTTGCAAATGAATAATATATGATGTTGGATATTCAATCCACTACTGACAAAATACATTGGACAGCAACTACAAGAATACAGCCTACAGAACAGCAGCAGTTCTCGCACGATAATATGAATTTAAAAAATGTGAGACATAATATAATATTTACTTTTTAAAGTTATACGTGACAAAATGCAATCAACTTATTAAACAAACAAGCAATATTTCGCAGCCAATTAGGTAAGATAATGTTGATCTGATGCTCATCATAAAAATCCAAACACATTATACCGCTTCCTGCTTTGTTTAGTAGAGAATCCGAAATTGCAGATTATTCTGTCCTAGTATAAACAACGCATCATTGACTAGTAAACTAACTTTCTGCCTTTCGGTAGCTCTTCTTGTCCAATTAAGGCCCCGTTTTCAATAACAGACTGAATAAGCGGTTTCTCGCGGAGAATCTGTAACACTTCTTACATAATATCATTGCTTACTCACACTATAGTTCTGTAAACTCAAGTGCCTTGTTTGTCCTTGTCATTAAAAAACTTGACGTCTTCACATACCATGACGCAATTGCAGCGAAAACGTGAGATAATAAATAGTACTGAAAATCTGATACATATTTCACAATATTTCTGTCATCACAGCAGCATACATTAACTAATGAAGCAATAATGGATACGTCTAACATCAACATTTCAAATTAACACTAACAAAAATACACAAAAATTACCGTATTTTGCCGTTTTTTCAATTCATCAAGAAAAGATCTCATTTGGTCATCACAAACTTCGAAACAGGTTTGGCCCTGAAACATAAAGAGCGGACTTCAAATAAAGTCACGTGCTTCCTCAACACGAACTTCGTCACCATGCCTACAACACATAGGTTTTCGGGAGTACTTTCAATAAGTCAACCGCCCCCCCCTATTTCAGTTTGCTTAATTCTACCCACCGCAAAGTTTTTCGTTTCCATATCAGCCATGTGTTCTACGAGAATTTCAGCGGCCTGCTGTTCACCCCAGTGAGCTGCGGCGTGCAGGGGAGTCCATCCGTCGCGATCTTGAGCATTGATATTGGAACCAGCTTGGATTAAAATGCTGCAAAATAAACTATATGCAAAATAAACTATACTTAAGACATATTAATTGACAAAAACAACAGACGCAACACCAAAGTGGAACTGGTGACAGAAACATTAAGGCGATACAGCGTTTGATCATAGACAAAACTATAGTTACGTTACCAACAATAACATACAGATTTTAAGTCAAAAAAGTATCAAAGAATAGCTCAAATAGCTTCAACTGTTGGATAAGTTAGCACCGGATAAGAGTGAACACAATGAATTAAGTATCGGTGAAATAGGGTAGCAAATCGCAATCTAGTACGTTAACCCACAGCTGATAACACTTTTCAACAAAGGTCAAGCTGAGCAACTGCCGAGTTTATATCACAGTGTTCCTCGCTCAGCGTTCGACAGCTCACAGCATAAACCAGTAACTGCTCAGTGTTCACACATTCAAATCTTGTTCATAAATTCGATAAACCGGATTATTTTCACAAAAGACTTCATCTTCGTGTACAATTAATGTTCTGCGCCCAATTTCACCCACTTCATAACTCGAATGTATCCCTTGGCAGCGGCCACATGCAGAGCGCTGGCGCCGGTTCTGGGATGAGGTCTGTCCCGGATCTGTCTGGTCTGCAGCCAGTGCATGGCGTCCTTCAGCATGATCTGCTCCTCCGCGTTGCGACACAAATCCACATCGATGCCTGAAACAATCACAACATTTTAGAAATGGGAGGCTGACTTAGTTCCTTTACGGACCGGACCACGCTATACGTGAATCTTTCTGTGAAACTATTTAATATGTCATGTTAAAAAGCGCATGACTGGCTAATAACAAGGTTGATAAAACCGAAACAAGCAGAGCGTTGTCCATAACTTCGTACTAAATGGCGACTAAAATCAACAAGCAACGCGAATTTCAAATAAATTTTATATATAATCGCATCAACAGCTCACTAAAGCAGGTAAACTAAAATTTCTGCAGTAACCGTACCCTGTTTATCCATCTCCCCTTCTAGCAGACTGCGCATGTCGACCGACTCTGCCAAGTCCAATGGCAACTCGCCATCGCTGTTCAAAATTGTCAGACTGGCACCACAATCCAGCAAATACCTGAAAATAGCACACAGATCTAAAGTCTGACCAAAAAATGCTGGATCCTGAGACAAAAAACACACGATTTCTCTGCGAGATGAACGTATTGCAAGCATCAAGAGTAGTAAAAACCCAAGCAACCTGTTTTGTCTCAAGGTTAAACAACTTCTAGTCAGACTTTTAGTCAAAGTTTTTACGCAGTATATATGTATATCTGTTCAGCCAGCAAGAGCGACTTTTCGGAGCGTAGAGCAAAAAACGAGCCTCAGTAAAAATGGTGGAATCATGACGACCAACCTGACAATGTCCATGAACCCACAGGAGACGGCTGCATGCAGCGGAGTCCATCCTTCGTTGTCCTGGGCGTCTATTTTGGCAGCATTATCCACCAAATATTGCACTATCTCCAAGTTTTCATCAATGACAGCCTGAAACAAGCAACATGAAATATTGCATAGGAAATTCTGAACTGACCGGTATAAGACGAACACAGCAGCACAGAACAAAGTCCCACTATTGAATCAGTCAACCAACTTCAAAACAACTGCCAACTCTCACAGACTCTCTCATACAAACCAAAAGTATCCTATATATAAGTTTTAATGATAGCAACCTGCAGCTTTGTTCCAACCCTTATTGTTCAACTCTCCGTTGTACAATCAACACCAGCAGGGGCGTAGCCAGGATTTGGAAAAGGGGGGGGGTCGCACCTTGTCCACTTTTTTGCTCAATTTTTTACACCCGCTATTGCGGGGTCTGGGGGCACCAGCCCCAGAATCCAATTGTTTTTGCACTTCTTGGCGAAGTGATGTACATAAAAAATGCAAATTTGGTCATTTAAAATTAGTGTTTGGCCGATACCAAAAAATACCGATAACCGATACCGATACCGATAAAAAAATACCGATACCGATACCGATATTTTCTATGAAATGTGTGTATACGTATATATACCATGTGTTATGTATACAGTATACAGACATACAGTATTTCTGTGGACTGTAAATACATAATTGTGTTATCGTATGGAGATGCTAATGAAGAATATAGCATAAACTTGTGGTTGGGTGGAGATTCCCGCCAAATGTGTGTGTGTGCCAAATTTTCAACGATGCGTCTTCTCTTATCTTATTGAGTGTATTATTTCTAAAAATGGCAATGTGTGCGTGGCTGAGTGGTTCTAATCTCAAGGTTGGAGGATCGAATCCTCGCTAATCAGTTAATTGTAATTCCTTGAGGAAGAGATTATGGCCACATTGCTCCTGCCAACCCAGCAGTATAACCTGGAACCCTATCCCTATGTGATCGGTAAATAGGTACTACAGAATACAGATATATATGCAGGTAAATAAATAACATGGGTCCATCTAAGGCATTATACAATACGGGGTTACTCCCCTCTCCTCCGGATGTATATAGTTATTCTTGAAATGGTAGTCATTGTGACAGTGCGTGATTAGTCATTCTCCTAAGCAGCTCTAGAGCTTTATAACGGAGATGAGCACCGCAAACCGAGGGCGGCAAAGGTTACTTATCTATCTGTGGGTCATCTTTATATACCTTACTTTATTTATAAAAAATGCTATTATGATATATATATACAGTTTTAGCGATTTTTGCTTGGAGTTTTGACGAAAAACTTTAGAAATGGAAACTTTTGGCTCAGCAACGTGTGAAGATTAAGTCAGTTAAAAGGAAGGGGTAAAAATCGCATTGGTATCAAGGGTGGGAGATCCCACCCAGGGGGTGAAGACACGTTATTGTACTGCAGTTATGTTTTGGAGTAAAAGTCGTCAAAGATATTTATGCCGCAAACTCACAGCATAGTGCATGCACAGGCTACAAAGTTACGGCCAATGTTCGTAGAATAGGTAGTAATCATAAGGTACTGACGCGTTAAACGCATGTGCATATTCGACGGTCTACTATACACTTATGTGACTTCTTAGTTCTTATATAATCCTAACGTGCGCTAGCAGTGCTGGTAATGTCTACCACAGGAAACTAAGCCAGCATTCAGGCAAACATCGACATACAATAGTGTTTCCGAAATTGTGAAAACACAATAAGAGCGGAAGTGTTTGCCGTACTCAGCGCTGGTGCCAGTTGAGGTTTTTGATTAAAAAAGTTGGAGGTAAAAAACTAAGACAACGCTTAAATTTCAAGCAAGTGAGCTGAGATACCCCAGGAAGAAAAACTATCGGTATCGGTATTTTTGAAATTTTAAAATACCGATACCGATACCGATACCGATATGCCTAATATCGGCCGATACCGATACCGATACCGATAATCGGCCAAACACTATTTAAAATAAACCCACTGTTGCGGGGGACTGGGGGCGGCAGCCCCCAGGAAAAAAAAACGAGAATTTTTTATTTTTAGGTTAAATTTGGTTAATTAGAAACGTATCAGAAATTTTTCCGACAGGAAAATTGAAAGAATAGATGGTAACGTCACATCAGACAGCGTCTTACACACTGAAATTCAGCCTAATGTACTTTTCTAGGCTTTGACGAAAGATAATAAGAAATAGTAAACCACAAAGTTGCAGGGGTCTGGGGGCGGCAGCCCCCAGGAATAAAATTATGAGAATTTTTTTATTTTTAGGCCAAATTTGGTCAATTGGAGACGTATCGGAAATTTTTTTCGGCCGGGCAATAAAAACCAAAGGGGGGACCCTTTGTATAAACAATTTCTTCAGGTTCGACCCCCGCGACCCCCCCCCCTGCCTACGCCCTTGAACACCAGTAATCTATATATAAATATGTATTTTGTACTGCACTGATGACTGACCAAGGAACGTCCATAAATTAGATCTGTCCAGTGTGTAAAACTTGCACTTTAGTAACGTCTCCGAGGCACGCATGTACAAGGAAGGAATGGGAGGACCCGGGCCCGGGGGGAGAATTCGAAAAATCTGAGCAAAAGAAAGTATACAGTTAAATTAAAATTTTTTTAAAATGTTTGCAGTCAAAATCGAGGCCATTCCCGTTATCGATGCCTCGCCGGAATTTTAAAGTGCTGCAGAAAAGATCTGAAAATGTTATGCTTCAATCTGTTTTCAGTTTTTATTTTATTATTATTATTATTAATAACAAAGGCAAGAAAAAACAAACAAAAGAGGAGGAGAAGAATAAAAAAACAAAAAAAAAAAAAATTTTCTTTTTTTCAGTTTTGGCTTAGTTCCGTCAGTTTTGGTTAGTTGTGTTATGTGCGTGTTTTTTTACTTGTTAGCAAATTTTACATATTATGTGATATACGATACATACATACAGTTTATGTTCCTTGTTCCTCAACTTAAACCTGACCATTCTCTAGCTTTCGCACGCCACCAAATTTTTCCAGTCCCCTGAATACGACGTACGTATGCAACGCAGAGGGCAGAGAGGATGCAAGAATGCTGGGTGGCTGCTATTTTTATGACCACTAAACCAGTCAGCTTAAACTGACAACATTCATAGTTAGTCATCGCTCACTGCTAATACTGTTGTTTTGCAATTAAAACATTCCTCCACTTGCGCTCGCCCTGTTTTAATATATGCGTATGTACTATGTATGTATGTGCGTACGTATATATTTATAACGTATTCAAGTAGAGCTCCTTACTAAACACTCATAAACAATAAAGACAATAAAATATATTGCTTATTCACAAAAGAGGACACGTCTACTGAAAACTTAATGCTCATAATATAGTTACAGATGCAGCGCACATGGTCTTATATTTTACACACCCGCTGTTACAAAGTTACACACGCTAAAAAGCAAATATATACATACTGAACACACAATACGTATATACATACATCCTAAGTTATTTATGCACACAGCATACATACTACATACACATAGTACAAACATAAGTATACACGCTACGTATAATTGCTTTATGCCTACAAAGCTCAGCTGTATGCATATATATTGCATAATATATGGGCATTGTACATAAACGGCAATTATAAATCTTCGAAAACAAATTAGAAAACGCTAAAAAAAGAAAAAGTCAAGAAACGTATTAGTACATATACAATATACATATGTAAAGTATCCACATGTATATATTATTGCACACACAACCAATAATGTATTATATACATATGTACACAGTACACACACATCTACGTAATAATATGCAATATCTGCAACGTTTTGCTTGCTATTCATATTTTCCTCAAAAACTGACAAAATGATGCAAAAAGTTTTCAACAGAGTGTGTGCGTGTGCCGTGTGTGTGTTCGTGCATGCTGTTGGATTGCCGTTTTTGCCGACAAAGCGACACAGCCAAAGCTAGTATTTTTTCAACCCCATTGCGTTCATATATAATAGGTTGCCTCGACTTATATACTTCTGTTAGTTTTTCACTCGGCTTTTAACTTGCCCTATTACGTAAGCACAGACACAATAATCACACATTTAAAGCGGTAGAGGAAGCTTTTGTGCCAGAATCCATTCCAGACTTGAGGTAAATATAATATATACCCCCCTCGCCTTGGCTAAAAACAATCTGCTGCACTTTACGCGAACGGAACTGCCTTCTTTGCAACATTCTTTCTCGGCTTCCTGCAAAAACGTTGTTTTATTTACCTAGAAATAAAAGGTTATATACTACCTGAGCGTTCTTACTCCTATATGAACAGCCAACACAACCAAAAATGGAGTCTTAATGCTCAAATATACGTATTGCGCTTACATACACACGTACACACAAAAATAGTTTATCGGATGCGTATGTCAATGTAATGTATCACAACACGTATGCACTATAATAATTGCAGTACAGTACAACACTATATGAATTACGTATTAATTAATTATTAAACATCAGTGCGTAGGAGCACACGTACTAACTTAACCTGGTTCACAGTTGAGTTCACAGTCACACTGACCTTAGGACTGCAGTGTGGTTTCAAAACTTTTAATTTTGGTTCACAGGATATTTTTTCGGCTCAAGCCCGAAATTGCGGCCAGTCGAACGACTTTAAACTGGAATTTTATTCATGATGACTAGTCTTGACTAGCACATGTAATGGAGAAAGCTAAGCGGGGAGGCGCCCACCCTATTTTCATCCCCTCAATATTTAAAATGGGTCGTCCCACCCGTGTGAATTAATCTCCTCGCTACAACATAGCTAAAACCAAAATACCTATACTAATATAATATGCATCTACAGAAAAATTTAAATACTGTTGGGATCGACTTGTGTTGTTTCCGAGCATCTCTGTAGTCGAGAGGATGGTAAAAAAAATACTGTATATAAATTTAAAATATATATACATTGGACGGCCTTTTGCTTGGTAAACAGATTATTAATCATGTTTTTACCATAAAAAGGTATATAAGTTACCATTGTAGATGAAATACAATGCCCAAATAGAAGTCATTCTGTGTATACAGTTCATTACGTACATAAACGTCATTCGACAGATGTTTTTCAACTCAAAAAGCACAAAGGCTACAGACACAATTTGCTCTACATCCGACACGCATAAACTCAATTTGAACTCACTAAAAAGTGGACAACACTGCAATTTCACAGGATTTAAATTAAATATCATGGCATCTGAATATATTATGTATGTTTGTAATTTGTGTGTATGCATGAATATTATATTATGCATGAACGCATTATATGTTCTGTATAATTATGTAATATGAATATATTATATATATATATTATATATATTATTATATATATATATATATATATATATATATATATATATATATATATATATATATATATATTCGTCTAGAACCTTCATAAACACATACCTACAGGTCTAAAGGTCATGGCATAATATTTTAAGGCATGATCTTACGGAAGCGGCGCGAGACCCGAAAATGTCACCGAACCAAAGCGACATCGCTACAGTTAAAAATTCGATAAAACGCCCTTTTGGAAAAAACTTTCGGCAATTGAGGGCACCCCATCTGAAAAAAGGGGCTCCGTACCAAGGGGGAAAAGGGGCGCTCCCCCCCCTCCCCGCTAAAAATATGCCAGAAGGTCAATGCAGCAAGATGCTTTTTTGCTTGAGATAGAGGATGTTGCATGACAATGGAGGATGTCTTTGATTACATATAGCAGTAAAACCACTTTGCCTACAACAGATGATTCGTTGCTTAAATAAAAATATGGATCCTTTGACTATAATAGAGGTTGTGCATAAACTCACTACAGAAGGACCTTCGCCTACACGCTGGGTTTTTTTCGCAAAAACGTTCGCAATGGCGAAAATAATTTGGCGATTGCGAAAAATTGTTTCGTTGTTTGCGAAAAAAATTTGACGCCGGTAAGGTGAACTTATAAGATCCCCGCGTTGTTTTTAGCTACTCACTACTCAGCCAAAAAAAATTTCCGGTAACGTTCCCAATTGACCAAATTTGACCTAAAAATCTAAAATTTCCAACTTTTACGAGGCTCCCCTCCCCAGCCCAGACTCATGCAAATTCCTGCAACATGTTTATTGCGTGGTATTATTCTATGTCAACGCGTTTAATGACTATAAGACATCCCGCTAATTAGGGTTTTTTCAAATCTGTGTGTATCTGAGACTGAGTAGTGTGCCCAGTCCGAGATTTTGCGTCTCCTTTTGTCACACAAAATCAAAGTGTATATATATATATATATATATATATATATATATATATATATATATATGTATACTACTACTACATACTACTATATGTCACGACTCACGAAAAACCGATAACAAAAAATTGACAGGAAAACTTTTCGTTTCAGAGTTTGTAACAGCAGCTTGACGAAAAGTCGGGTCGGGTCGGGTCGGGAATCTATCTCGGGTCTGGTCCGGTCGGGTTGAAAAAATTCGACCCGTTGCGAACTCTATTATGTATTGGTGTTGTTTAAAAAGTTTTGCTGCCGCGTATTATATTCGAAGAATATCCTCGACATTCTAAGTATATCGCAGCGAAATCTAGGTGTCGAAAATTAGTCTAACTTTACTCGCAAAACGTGCTTGTTTTAAATGATAGCGCTTTCTGTCAAAGTATCCATGCCATGTTTATATTTGACAACATTTTAAGATCCAGTCTTTTGCTGTAACTTGTAATTTAACGTGGCATTAATGTGTATGTTGTATGATGTTATTTGCAGGCACACAAATGCTAAATAAGACGAAGGCAGAAAGTGTGACTAAAGATGTTTATTTTCTGCATTTCTATTCCACACTAAACAGCGACATCAACTGGGAAGAAGGCATGTTGTACGTGCCAAAATGTATCATCGAAGTGGCCAAAATGATTGCAGCGGCCCAAACATTCAACTTGAAGCCGAAGAAAATAACGTATATACACCTCCGTGACGGATTCAGAGAATTTGGCGTCAGGTTGTTCTATAGGTGGTATTACGGCCGTAGGTTCGTGTATTATAACTGTGCGAAATTTAGCATCTTTGCATGGTGCTCATAGAGTTTGAGTTCATAAAATATCTTGAAATTATTACATCAGTTGAAAATGAAAGTAGTTTATTGGATTAAACTACTGTAATTTGAGCACTAAAAAAGCTTTACATTAAAAAATGAGTTTTTGATCCAATTTTGATTTAATATTTAAGTTTGGTAATATGACATACATAGAGGGGCGGCGTAGGGGGGCATACGGCCCCCTTAAGCCTGGTTCATACTTGTCCTTAAGGACAAAGGGACAGGACAAGGACAAATTTTGGCCAGCTACTCTAAAGATTTGACACAAGCGTTTCGGCTAATTTTTTGCCTACGATCTGCAAGTGACCTCAGCTTTATTCATGCGAAAAGCTGGCTTTTTTGGCCAGCCAGTTTTCTTGGAATCGCTTAAGGACAAAACGACAGGGACAAGTATGAACCGGGCTTTAGGGGGGTGGGCACTCCGCTTTCCCTTCAGACACCAGGCAACCCCCCTCGACCAACCACCCACCTTCTGATTGCCAAAAAGTGTGCCAAAAGTGAGTAAATAATTGAAAATTCAAAAAAATTTTCAGGCTGCAGCCAAAAAAGTGTCCAAACAATGAGTTAAAACCATAGATGCACATAGGGTCGTCACACCCCCACCTTGACCCTTCATCTCTGATGACCGAAAAGTGACTGAAAAGACTGAAAAATGCGTAAAAAATTGAAAACTTGCAAAAATGTTTCGCCTGCGGCCGAAAAAGGACCGCAAAAATGAGTTGAAGATAGAAAAATTGTGAAAAAGTTCCAGCTATTTCCGAAAAATAGCCAAAACTAGGGACCACCCCCCCTTCCGGCAGGGGTCGGGCACCCCCCCCTCGCCTATTTTCCTCGTGCATCTCTGGTTAAGACTCGAAAAAGTCCAAAAACTTTGCAGCTATCGCCGGAAATTAGACAGAACCAAAACCCCTCGTCGATTGTTCCCGTGCTTTTGAGATAACATACATGTACCTACTTGTACTATACTTAGCAATTTTGACGAATATAAACTCAGCTTTAAAATATTGAAATGGTTGCTAATTTTATTTAAGAGACAGCTGATAATACTCAAACGCTTTATGCTGTGTGTTAGAATATAAAAGAGCCCAGCAGCCAAGATAACCAATCGGAAGACTGTCATACTCCTCCCATTATGTACTCTTGCCAAAGCTTTCACTCAGGACCAATTCCTGAAATGGATTAAACAGATTAGATTAAATTTTGTTTGCCTAATAACTTATCTCTATGTTGAGGTAGACTTGAAAAATTTTGTTCACAAGCGGAAGGTGCTTCAAATAATTGCTATCGCAAATTTCGTATAAATTCGTAAACGATATCATAAGTTATTGGCAAAACAAATTTTAATCTAATCCGTTTAATCCATTTTAGGAATTGGCCCTTAGTCGTTTTCAAATGAAAATGGATTTGCCCGACGCCATTTCATTATCCGACGCGTCGGGTTTTATCACCGACGCCGTCGGATGGCATCATCCGACTCGCCTAGCATGGCGTCGCATTGCATCAATTAGTTTAAAATTGGAGAACTTGCTTAATGTGGGAGGGTGACTACTGACTACTCAGCGAGTTATGCAAATTTTTTATAATTTATTTCTATAGGTTGTTTAAGCGTGCATGCAAAATTAACGGCAATTTTATGTAACTACGGATTTTTAATATTTACATTTTTATTAGTCATTGCAACTAAAAGAACAAATAGCAGGTATTCATAAGTTGCGCCAAAGCAGCCACCACCTACTTAAAACTTTACGCCTGAACTTTGACAACTAATTATTTACTGGCTGGCAAAATTCTAGGCGTCGGCTTTCATAATCGAGGGCGTTGGATGACCACCATCACCCGACGCGTCGGATGACATCACCCGACGCGTCGCATGACATCACCCGACGCGTCGGATGACATCATCCGACGCGCCCGATTTCATCACTAATCCCGACGTCTAGAATCCATTTTCATTTGAAACCGACTGTATATATCCAATCCCTTTAGGTATAGGTTCAGTCGGGGCTTCTGTCACAATGCCTTTCTTCTCATATTTCAAGTAGTCGCAGATAATTTTGTTACCACCAATTTTACAGTACAGGCTCGGTAACTGCCCGCAGACGCAAAAAATATGAATGCATATCTTCAGTTGATGAAAGTTGGAATTGGAAACGCTTAGTTTTCTAGAAAATTGAACTTTTGAAAACGTTGATCATTTTACTAATTATCCTGGTAATTATAATAATTCATTTCAGCTATACATTTAACCATAAATTTTATTTTAGGTTCAATGAGACATTCTCAAATCTTCTGATGCATATGTCGATTCAAATCGAAAAAGTGTTACGATCGGCTCATTCAAACATGATCGCCTTAGTGATGCTCTGCAAATCACTGACACCGGCAATACAGGCAAAGACGTTTGTTCTGAAGCATGGCGGAAACGCGTCTGTGGCAAACGCTCGGCTGATTAATTTGACCGAAACAATTGCGAAACAGCAGTCGGATTTAACAGGCAGACTAGAACATCGTCTCAACAAGGAAATTGAGGCGCTGCAGGTACGGTCAAACAAGTAATGAAGAATGAGGTCAGGAGCCTGTTGCAGAAATCTTTTCATAAGTTATTAAGTCGATAGGCTCATGTGTACATAGTCATTGGATCTTATCCAAAACTGAATTTAACGGATTAGATTTAAATTAATTTTACTAATAGCACAGCAGAAAATGCAAATAGCCGGCTGAAATTTTGCCCTACGTGGCTTACATACAGTACCTCGGTGTGTGCCAATTTTTAATGAATTACGTTTAACTGATGCTGCGTTATTTACGAAATAAAGTTAAATCTAATCCGATAAATCCAGTTTTGGATAAAACCCATTGTTGCAATTCCGTTGCATAGAACAAAAAGTTAGTAAGTCGTAAGCAATAAGCGCCGGAGCGTGGATTCATAAGTCATAAGTTTGACTCACATGTCGCATATATTACTTCTGACCATCTGGGCTATTAATTGCCTAAGTAAGAACTTATGTATGACTCTCAGCCATGTTTCAAGAAATACATATAGTACATACATTTAAATACATACATTAAATACATACATTTCTCGAAAATATATTTTGACAGCGAAGTAACAATTTATAGTGAGACAATCAGCAAATTGTCTGTAAAATTGGTTCGTATTGGTATAAAAAAGGCAAAAATAGGTAACGTTTTACAGCATGCGATTTCTGTGTCTTAATTTCAGTTCCTGCTAGCCAATCTTATAGTATCAATAATGTAGTCAATACCAATGTTCAATAGCACCACTTTTGTAAATTTCTATTTCCATTTATCACAATTCATCATTTATCACCATTCATTTGAAAACAGTTTTCTAAAAACTTTTGAATTTTGGTAAACTCTTGTAGCTCATTGGTGCCTCAACCAAATTTAACATCTATAGCTTAAATTAAAGACAGTTATCTTACCGATGTGCCATTTTTGTTGAATTTTTGTTTTCGGCGATAAATTTTTAGATATTTTAATTTTTATCAAAAGTGACTTTTTTACAGCTAAGTCATTATTTAAAGACAAGAAAAAGACAAGAAAAAGAAATGTTGCATTTTCTTGAAGAAAAAGAAAAAGAAATAAATTCGTGAAAATTTATTTGACAAGAAAAATTAAAAGAAAGAAACTTAAAGAAATTTTTGACATCCCAGGTTTTAACTGTCAAAATATAATGAATTGGCAGTCTGGCATGCTGTCGGGATATTTGGGATTCCAGGTCTTAACTTACGTTAGTGCCAATTTCAACTAAGCTGCTAAATGACCTATAGGGTGCTAGTACATACATAATTGAAGTTCTAAAGTTTTTTCAAAAAACCCCAATTATATTTGAAGTCTAAGTGATTGACGCCAATTTTTTTAAGAACGTACATTTTACACGTACATAACTTTTAAAAACTGAAAATAAAAAATAACTACATTTTCGAAATCATGAAAGTTTTGCTTTAAAAATACGCATATGACAAAGTTTAGTCATTTCAGAAAGTTTCCTAAACTCTCCTTAATCTTATCTTGGATTACTGAACTTAATCTAGTGAATCTAAACCAGTCAATAAAATTTATACGAAGGCCCTAAGTAAAAAACAACAATTTTAAAATACAACAAATAGATTAATGATTAATAAACTAAAGCACAAAACAGTGTTTAAAATAAGAGACAAAATAGACATACGGAGCAAGCCTTAATAACAAAACATGGTGGGTAACTAACTACGCAGACCTGTTAGCAAATGAAATTGACAACACAATATAAGGTCAACAGATGTAACCATTAACCTCCACACCAAGGAGATTGGTAAGTTAGCATGGGCAACAGCAACTTGAAACTTACCATGCTTCATCAATCATTGCCCTTTTAAGAAACCCGACATAAGTTACCAAGAAAAAGAAAAAGAAAGAAAACGCCAGAAAATTAGAAAGAAAGAAAATAAAAAGAAAGAAAATTTTTAAGAAAAGAAAAGAAAATTGTCTTTAAATAATGACATAGCTTAAACGCTTATCATAGTGAGCCAAATGATAATAATTACAATACAAGAAGCTCGGCGCCTCCATATACATCTGCTCTAACAGTTTGTAAAGTTTCATGCGGATCGGTTTTAGCAGCTGACAGTAATCTTAGAAAAATGTACGCTATAGCCCAATTTCAGAAACCTGAAGTTTGCCTACACATATGTACAAAAAATAGAGCTAATTTTTTTTACTAAAATCCGTTGAGAAAAGTTTCAAAAGGCAAAAAGTAGATAACTAAAAATTAGTTTGAAAAATAATGTATTTTTGTCAATGCTGGTCAACGTATTTTGGAAATTTTTTTAGAAAGGTTTGCCTACACAAACGACTTTTTGAAAAAATGCAACTAGCAATAAGCTACAGAGACTGTTTCAAAAAGTACCAAAAGTCATATACAATTTTTTGGTATATTGATTTAAAGATTTTTCCCATTGAAAAATAGGTTAAAATTTTCAAGTTGAACAAAATTTGACGTTATATCAGATGAAAGCTAATGTAATTTGGAACAACTTTTCTTCTTGAGTTAATTAACGAAAACAAAGTTATTCAAAGTCGGTTATTCAGAGCGCTACCTTAAGGTGATACTTAGGGAAACCAAATTTTGTGATTATTTTTTCAGCGACATTTTTTAGTCTTCAAGAAATGTTGTTCAGGACGAAAAAAAGGGCTTTCATTTGGTGTGCATAAAGTTGCTTTCTCTTCTTTGTTTATGTATTCTTAATAAAACCCATCTGGGCTGTAGTTTCAGAGATATTTTAAAATGGCTATTAAACCAGAAATTCTTAATCACATTTTAATCTGACCGTTTCATTAGCACCTAATTGATCGCGTACGCGTTTATTATACCAAATTAAAAAAACTATCTACTCTTAACGTAAACTGTATCAAGTGACATAGCTATAGGTGTATAGCTATGTACAAAGCTAGCTATACAGTTGATAGCTACAAAGCTAATAGCACAGTTAACTACGTAATGACAAGACGAAATATTAAATCCGCATACTTTCGACCTACACAAACTATTCAAAACTACCATTTAACTAGAACAGTACTTCGACGCTGTTAACAACAAACGGCATCTCATGGCGTACGTTAACTTTTTTGATCGCACGACCTTGAAATAGTAAGAGGCCGATGGGACCGCCAGGCATCTCATAGACTACCACGAATCAAGCGCATTTGTATCTATTGTAAATGTAATGAAGTCGAGGACGAACTACATTTTTTACTGAAATGTACTCATTACCATGATCTGAGAAACAAACTTCTACAACTCGATTTTGTTGCGGCAACTATACATGATTATAAGCAGATGTTTTCAACTTTGATGTCAACTCAAGATAACTTACTAGTCCAGCATTTAGCTAAATGCATTTACTTAGGGCCTTTTTTTAAAATGGACTCAACTGGACTTGACTTAACTGGACTTAAACCAGCTAACTTAAGTGGACTTAAACGCATTCCAAAAATACCGGATTTAAGTGGACTTAATTAAGTCCGCTACAAGTTTAAGGGCCTTTTTCTAAAATGGACTTAACTGGACTTGACTTAACTGGACTTAAACCAGCGGACTTAAGTGGACTTAAACGCATTCCAAAAAGACCGGATTTAAGTGGACTTAATTAAGTCCGCTGCATGTTTAAGTCCAGTTAAGTCGGACTTAAGTGGACTTAAATTTGCAGCGGACTTAATTAAGTCCACTTAAGTCCAGTATTTTAGGAATGCAGACTTAATTAAGTCTGACTCGATTAAGTCCGACTTAACTAAGTCCGATTGCATTCCTAAAATAACTTCGGCTTTTAAGACATGTGTGGCTTACGAGTTTATGTTCATAACTTTTGACTAGTTTTACCGTTCTGCATGTGTAATACGTCATTCGAAAGCTCACAAACTGGGCTTTTCAGCCATGTAAATGGGACAGTCTTTAGGACAGTTCTGAAGCAGTCTTACGTACGTCAGCCTATCAAATCGAGGCATATTACATGTGACACCAAGAACAGCCAATAAGACAGTTGCAGGCTGACTAGTGGAAAACCTGCTAGTTGTGTTGCGTAATTGAAAATGTGTTTCTGAGCATTTTTTACGCGGCCGCGTATTTACGCGGCCGCGTATATACCATATTCAGATTTTCGAACTCCTATGTAATTTCTGGTAGGTCGATTGTACTACGTTAAATTACACTGGTTAGGTAGGTAGGTCGCTCTCACTGTGCAAATTAGTGGTGGCAACCTAGTTTTTTTCAAAACTAGGTAAAGTAAAGTAAAATTTCACAAAACTAGGTAAACTAGGTAAAAGTACCTAGTTTTTACCGAGTTTTGTGAAAAAAACTCGGTAGTACTTTGCCAAAACTAGGTAGTACCTAGTTTTTTTTTAAATTCACGTTATTATAATCTATTAATCGTTACTATACAAGTTATCAAGTATATTCTGTTCCATTACTTAGTAATTGAAGCTTAAGAGTATGACTATAACCACTTTTCGACTTATTCTTCTCTTGGTGTGCTGCAATTTGTCCAAAGACAAACAGACGTTTGGCCTAAAAATTTAGATAGGTAGACCCAAAGTTTAAATAGCAGTCCCTAATTATTGTCTAGTCCTATTGTTTTGTATGTCCGGACCTGAAAATTTTTTTCCAAAAAATGGCTCTGTTCATTATCCGTTTCCGTAATCCCTCTAGTCCAGAAAAGGAAATATACTGAACCTATTGTCATACCAAATTGTAATTTTGTTACCAATGAAATTTATTTTTTGCCTTCATCTAAGGATACAAACTATACAAATTTTTAAAATACCTAATTTTTACCGATTCCAAATGCAAAAACTCGGTCCAGAAGACTCCCTGCGTCTTGGGACAAGAGCATCAGCTTAATCTCAAGTGTTTTTTCTGCGTGCGAAAACAGTGCTGCGCTAGTATTCCGCTGAATTAACCATTCCGCTCAAAATTCTCACCATGCTCTCTAAGAAGCGATAAACCGTTTGTTTCGCAGGTGTCCTTATAACAGCTGATATATACCTACAGTACAATGTCGACCGCTGCAAAGCAATCTAATAATCACAGCTACCAAAGTCATTTATTGATCGCTAGGTTCTTGTGCGGGCAAGACCAAAAACACTGACAATACCTAATCAGACAGCCATCAGTTAGCTGATTTTGAATTCAGAACTTACAGGCGATGCAGCCCGTTAGCAATACCAACTAAGTTGAAGTTCCAATACATTAATTGTTTTTGTTCCTTCTTTAGAAGTAAGGGTCGATTCATACTTCCGTAGATCCAGACAATCGGACGTAGGGAACACGGACAAAGCCTGCTTTGCCCGTTTTTCAATTCATACTTTTTCGGGCAAACGGACATTGGGAGGTTTGTACGGACATACGGACAAAGGAGCGATTCATACTTTGAGCCGTATGTCCGTTTGTCCGTATACCTGAAATGTTCGGCAGAGTTGGACGGAATTTAACTTGCCGGACATACAGACAAAATGAAATTGTGCCGTTTTGTACGGATGAACGAACATACAATTAGCTTACTTCTGCTCACTTCACACAACTGTCAGAACTTCTTTCACCATGTACCTTCGCGGTACGTTAGTCTACGGGCATAACTTCATAATGTATGTAAAACTTTTGGGGAAAAGTAAAGGAGAAAGACTCAGTTAGCTGGTAGCACAGAGTCCTTCTAGAAATGTGTACTGGCCATTGGGTACAAAATACTAGTTTTGAAAAAGACCAGACACTAAGAAACGATTTGGAGCTTCCATAAAAAATAGGGACAAAATAAGGGTTAAATGTTCGTTACGCTTATGCATGCAAAAATTATCCACTGTTGAAAAAATTTTACCTAGTTTACCTAGTTTTGAAAAACTAGGTGGTAGTAAAAACAAAACTAGGTAAAAGTAAAACTAGGTAGCCGAAAATGAAACTAGGTAGTACTTAGGGCCTTTCCATAAAAAGATTAAAAATGGAAGATTAAAATAAATCTTTTAATGAAAACGACATTAAAATTCAGTTGCAGCTGTGAAGATTAAAAATATTAAAAATTCGTAGTTTGATAGCAGCGTGAGTTGTTAATCCAAAATCGTTTTCATAAAATAGATTAAACATGTGCTTTAACATGTGAGCTGTAACATTTAAGCATATGAG